>SJXQ01005899.1:283561-514559 GCA_006408695.1 Aepyceros melampus | reverse complement strand
CTCCGTGAACAGGGCAAACTTCTTGTCTCGAAGTTTTATTGGTTCTCTATGTAAACCAAGGAATATCAGCCTCTTTCTCGCCTCTATTTTCTTATCTACAACATTCTTTCCTTACCTCTCTCTAAATCAATCGCCGACTCCGTCTCCCCAGTATGAAATTATTGTTAAAGCAATTATTCCCTAACTTTCTGAAGCTTGTTTATGTACTTTTTTGGTTGAAGATATTTTACTTGGAGGTAATTTAATGCATTTTTAGTACAACTATGGGCATCCTAATATAGAAATGTCGTCAGTAGAAAATGAGATGAAAAAGCACTTTATAAAGTCTTAATCAAAAGCAGTATGCTATGTATTTCTTCTTAAACACATACTTTGTAGGGATATCATTTATTTGTCAAAAGGAAATTCCAATTTTGTGGCCTAAAATGAAAGGGCTAAAAACATAGTGTATAAAAAGTGTACCTATCCCAACACAAACCCAGCAAGACAAACACATTCAGGAGTCATTGCTGAGAACAGGGACTATTGGAGTCATTCTCGGCACCTTTCTAACGACAAGTGTAACTGGTCAGCACATCTGCGACCACCCTCCAGCTCCACAGCTGGCACCATCCTTCACGCTGGAATAACCTCCTGGCTCAGTCCCCACCTATGGCTCTCGTCCATACAGAGATTCTCCACCAAGCATCAGAATTCTCCTTTACAAACTAAGTCTGACCAGACCACACGATGACTCAGCACCCTTCAGTGGCTTCCATTTCACTCACAGAAAAAGCTGAAGTCCTCACAGCACTCCTTATCCATGCAACCTCTCAGCACACTTTTCCTACCACTGTCCCCTCCCCAGTCCACTCCAGTCCCTTGGCCTCTTCATTGTCTTTAGTAAAAGGTAGATGATCTATATAATCTGAGGAGAAACCAGAGCATCCTTTGCTGTACTTTAAATATGAATGATTGCCATGCTCACAGCCTCAAATACTCTTACTCAAATTTCCACATGGCTCATGTTCTCTCTCACCTGCTTATGCTTTTGTCCATATGTCACCTTCTCAGTAAGCCCTTTAACCACCATCCTATACGAAATCGAAAATGCCCTCTTGTTCCTCTCAAGGAACTTTCTGTCTTCTTCCCTTGCTTAGTTTTCATCCATAACATTTATCATCTTCTAACAGACACATGCCTTGTAAATATATATGTATATATTATTATACACATAATATATATTGTGTATATAGAATAAAATGTATCATCTCATAACAGAGACACACAGTTTGTGTGTATATAACATAAAATACTATATATGTGTGTGTGTGTGTGTGTATGTGCTCAGCTGTGTCCAACTGTTTGCGACCCCATGGACTGTAGTCCACCAGGCTCCTCCATCCATGGACTCTTCCAGGCAAAAATACTAGAGTGGGCTGCCATTCCCTTCTCCAGGGGATCTTCCTGACCCAGGGATCCAACCCATGTTTGCATCTCTGGATTTGAAGGCAGATTCTTTACCACTGCCACCAGGGAAGCCCACATATAAATAATTAACAAAGCATTCATATATATATGAGTTCATATGAATGTGTGTGTGTGTTGTTTACTTGTTAATTATCTGTCTCCTACAATGAAAAGACTTCCGTGACAGCAGGGATTTTTGTTTGGTTCACTAATGTTGCCCCTGCACAGAACACAGTTTCTTTTCTCTCATCAATTTCATAGGCTTTGGTGGGATTAATCTTCATATATCATTGCCCTGTTCTAAAATTCTCATTGATTTTCTATGACTTTAGAAGGAAATTCATATGACTCAGTAAGATAGAATGACCTACAAATATTTCAATTTGTGTTCTAGTTTTTTTTTTTTCCTCTGCTTCATCCAAACCAATCTCCCTTGCTTTACATTATGTATCCCTGGTGGCTTGGCGGTAGAGAATCTGCCTGCAATGCAGGAGACCCAGGTTTGATCCCTGGGTCGGGAAGATTCCCTGGAAGGGGGCATAGCAATCCACTCCAGTATCTTTGCCTGGAAAATTCCATGGACAGAAGAGCCTGGAGGCTACAGTCCATACGACTGCAAAGAGCTGGCCACAACAGAAACAACTGAGCACACGTGCTACACAGTATCCCACCTCCATGCCTATATTGAAGCTATATGCCCCGTCTGGAGTGTCCTTTCCTTGCCTCTCTGAAGGTCTAAACTTTAATCACATTTCAACATGAGTGGCCTAGATAAAATGCCACCTCCTCCATGGAGCCTTCTCTGATCCCTCCAGCAGGAAGCTATCTGGCTCGCTTTTCTCTGAGTCTTACTGTTAGCTGACTCACCTTCATAACACAGTATTGCAGAGAATACAGCACAGGGTTAAGGGTTTTGATTTCCCAGGTGTCTCTAGTGGTAAAGAACCCACGAATCTAAGCATGTGACCTTGAGTGTATTACTAATTCTCTAAGTCTTGGTTCTCTGATAATGAGGATGGTAGTAGGTTACTTACAATATGACTATGAAGTTAACCAAGATAATAGACATAAGTCTGATCTCAATAAACATTAGCTATTACACTATTATCATCAATATCATTTCTTCCTTGATATATGTTATTTTTTTTGCTAAGCTGTAAGCTTTTTGAAATTAGATAAATATCTAATTTACTTCTATATATACCTAGGTACTCAGTAAATTTTTACTGAGTAAATTGGAGAATTAAGACCAAGAGTTTTTCCTCTAAGTTAAAGATACTTGCTAAAAAGATAAGAGCTTTTTTTTTTCTTGGCAATCATCTTCTAGCAAGCAAATCCATTCCTATCTGACTTTTAGTTCTCAGATATTGTTAGCATAGAATATGAAAATTGCTAACATTAGGGTTTGTTTTTATTCTGTTTCCTAGTGTACAAGAAGAATTCATTATATAAGAAAATATCAACCTAAATCTTTACAAAAGAGTCCCAAGGAAATTTAAGGTCAGGGAAGAAAGTCAAGGAAAAAAATAAAATTCAACAAGACGTGGTCCCTGTCACTGAGGAGAGAGCACTATATACAGATTTCCTGGAGAGTCAATATACACAGTAAGTGACTGATGGAAGCAAGCCCAGGGTGTCATGGAACATTCGAGCATATTCAGCCCTTATGTGTTATTCGGGAAATATTTCGTAGAGGAGGTGATATCTGAGCTACGCTATTTGAGATGAGTGAGAATCAGTCAAAAGAACAAGAATAGAATAGGCATTTCATCCAGGCAAGAGGCATGGCATAAGCGAAGGCAAGGAGACCTGAAACAGCATGCTACACGCTGGGTATCCCAAGCATTGTGGTGTGGCCGCAGCTTCTGTCCCAGGGCAAAGAACGTGAAAATGTGAAGAGTCGTAGGCAAGTCATAGAGTATCCTAAGTGCAATTCTGCAGGGAGAGGGGAGACCTGAAGAATTTTAAATGGAGTAGGGATATGATCATATTTTTGTTTTATAGATTCCTCTGGCTACGTGTAGCAGCGAGACCTGAGGAACACCAGAATCAAATCAACCAACAAACAAATAGCAACAATACAAAAACAGGTCTGGAGACTACTGAACAGCTCCAAGCTATAAAAATGAAATGCTAACCAGGGAAATACGCTAAGAGGTGGAAAGATGAAATCAAGAACTGTAGGCATGATCTGTGGTGACCTAAATGGGAAGGAAATCCAGAAATGAGGGTATATATGTATGGCTGATTCACTTTGCTGGAATAGAAACTAACACAACATTGTAAAGCAACTATATTCCAATAAAAATTAATTTAAAAAAAGAACTAATGGCAACAAAATCAATAGGATTTGGTAATGAACTAGACGGGAGAAAAGAGGAACTTAGGGTTCTGTTTGGATGACTGTGCAGAAGGGAATGCCAATCACCAAGAAAGGATATTGATGAGAAGAAGTGGAGGAGGGGCTGGGCACATGGGAAGATGATGACAAGTTAGTTTCCATTCAAACTGCAACATCAGTACTCAGAGTCCTCAACAGGGAAGGAATCTGAGCTGAAGATAAGGTTTCACTGTCATCAGGATCAGTTCAGTTCAGTTCAGTCGTGTCCGATTCTTTGTGACCCCAGGGACTGCAGCACCCAGGATTCCCTGTCCATCACCAATTCCTGAAGCTTGCTCAAACTCATGTCCATTGAGTCAGTGATGCCATCCAACCATCTCATCCATATCAGGATACAGGATGGTTAAACATGAGAGTGTAGAAACTCACTCAAGTGTAGAGTTTATGTAGAGACCAGAATCCTGGTAAACACAGCAGATAAAGCAGAGGAGGAGGAGGCCACAGGGGAAGTAAATTAGCGACACATAGAGAAAAAGAAGAGGAGAATCAAATGAAAATAAATTTCTAAGGTCAAAGGAGTAGAGGTTTTAAGGAAGGGGATGGATCAACAGTGTCCAACGCAGCTTCCATGCAAAATAATACATGGACTGAAAGGTTTCTTAGATTTGGCAGAGGCATTTTAAATTAGATTTGGAGCAAGGAGAAAAACAAGAAAAGGTTAAGCCTGCTGCTTGGAAAAGATGATGTAATGTTAACAGACGACAGAGAGAAGAGAAGCATCTAGCATTTCCATTGCTTATCTATCCTATCAAGGGGAACGATCTTTAAACTGGAAAGGTAGCACCTATGTCTTTAAGAGGGAATTAAAGCCCAAGATGAATTATAATATAGTCAAAACAGAACAGTGTTGCTTTTCATGTGAGGAAGTCTTCCAGGCCTGAAAGAATTATAATCTAGGACACACACACACGCACACACACAGACACCTTGCAGTTATTTCAGAATTTCTGTTGGAAAATTTTCAGCATCATAAATACAAATGTCAAAGATGTTGAAAACTGGAGACTAACAAAACGAAAAATCAGCTCAGAAAAATTTTGACAAACATAAAGTACTATCACATAGAATAAAAGAGTATATTGATTTTTTTGTGACTCCAAAAAATCAGAACTCAAAGTGTGTAAGCTGTAGACATGAAGATTTCAGCTAATTAACTAGGACTTCTATCATTTAGTAACAATATGAGCCACCTTGAAAAGCACTGTATTACTGCCTTAGAAGCATCTGGGCCAAGGTTGATGGCCACTTGTCAGGATGGATGCTGGACTCAGTTTCGAAGTCCCAATATCTGGTGCTCCTGCCTTAAATCCCCGTTAAGACATCGTTTATCACTTCTTATTAAGATGAGAAACTAAAATAAATTATGTTTTTTATCCCTGGATTATATTATCCCTAAGTGAAGTGAAGTCGCTCAGTTGTGTCTGACTCTTTGTGACCCCATGGACTGTAGCCTATCAGGCTCCTTCGTCCATGGGATTTTCCAGGCAAGAGTGCTGGAGTGGATTGCCATTTCCTTCTCCAAAGACCCTTCTAAATAGAAAATCTCATTTATCTAGATTCTAGAAACTACAGTAAATATAGTTCCTAGAGTAAATGTTGAAAAGATAATAAAAAAAGAAAGAGCTTAGTTAACGAAATTATTTGAGACCAACAGTACAGGGATTGGGGTAGTATTAGGCTGTGCTTCTCATGGGACCTTTTGCAGGGAAACTAAGGTCCAGGATGAATTAAGCAGCATTCAGTGCTGACATGGAGAAGGCAATGGCATCCCACTCCAGTACTCTTGCCTAGAAAATCCCATGGATGGAGGAGCCTGGTAGGCTGCAGTCCATGGGGTTGCTGGGAGTCGGACACGACTGAGCGACTTCATTTTCACTTTTCACTTTCATTCATTGGAGAAGGAAATGGCAACCCCCTCCAGTGTTCTTGCCTGGAGAATCCCAGGGATGCGGGAGCCTCGTGGGCTGCTGTCTATGGGGTCGCACAGGGTCGGACACGACTGAAGCGACTTAGCAGCAGCAACGTTGATTTTAGACTATCAGATTTATAAACAACATTTAACAACGTCCTCTCCATGCCAAACACAAAGTTAGGGACAGCTACTGTGCAAAAAATGTGTCAAGACAGACACTAGGCACACTTAGAACAGAAGGTGATGATGTTATCAGAGACTTCTTGCCATTTCCCTCTTGGCCAGTTAAAATGAACAAGAATGATCAAAGGCATTAGCATCGAGTTCTTGCTTTGTATAGTTCAGCCTACAAATCAAACCCTACTCTTTGTTATTACTGAAAGACCATAATTCACAGAGAAAGGTTCAGAGAGGTTAGTATTTATGACTACCCAAAGTGTTTCATTTGCAAGAATTATAAATGGAAAATCTGGCACACAGTTAGAAATGTAGATCTTCTGATACATAAATTTGCCCCATTGATTTTTATGTATTTCTTAAACTGTGCACTGCTGCTTTCAATATTATTTTGGAACAGATTGACCATAAATATTTAAATAACTGCTGTTCAACAATCAAAGCTATTCACAACAGTAGCTGTTTAAAAATACAAATGTGATCTGCTGAGGTCAAGGAAAGCAAGTAAAAAAGATTCAGTGTAAATTATTTCTTGATACTGTTAGTAGTCAAAATAAGAGAAAGTTCATAAGGTAATGCTTGTAGTATATTAGGTGCTCAATAAATATTTTTAGAATGAGATGTATGCATAAAGGTATCTATGACTAACATGGGGGTGGGAGAGAAGGAAGATTTTTAGCTTCCACAATGAATAAAATGATGTAACTATGAAAACACAGAGAAGTGAGAGCTAATGCAAGTTAAGTATTTTTACTTTGCTTTTTAATATCCATTAGTCTGAAAGGTTCTAGTTTGAAGTCACAGAGTGTTTTAAATATAGGGTATATCACCAAAATACAGCAAAGTGGCCCTTGCCTTAACAACTAGTCAAGTGAATGTTCTCATATGTGACCTGAATACCTAGCCTGTCCACTGTCCAATGTAAAAGATGTTAATCACCTAGTCATTGTTTTACATATGTCCTAGATAATCCTGCCTCCAATTCCCAGGCTAAGTTCAATTATCCGCTATGACAGCTATGGGAGTGCTCTGTTCGGATCTCCCTTCAGGGACTATGTGCTGTGAGGAGTGTTGTTAACTGAATCTTCCAGCCGCCACCCTTTCGGGATACACCATAGCATCAATGTCAAGGCTCTATTCTCCACAGGATGCTCAAAAGTAATGAAATGAATGATGCATGGGTATTAGAGCTGTCCATTCCTGACCATCTTTGCTTAGGGCTTCCATTAATTTGGCCAATGCTTTTTCAGAGCTGCATAACTATAAGAGACTTCTTTTCTCATTTTATAATATCTTTTTAAAAAATGACTTACTTGAGCAAATATCTAACTTATTAAACAAAATAGAGTAAGAATGAACTGTGTTTTATCATATGTACATATATTGTATATATGTACACATATTTCCAAAGTGGAAATAGTAGCATAAAGATTACAAACACAAAGGAATAATGCTGTATATATTTATTATAGTCTGGTATAATACTCAGACTATAATAAATTAGATTTATACTACAAATTCTAGAGCAACCACACATAAAAAAGACAAAAAAGGTATAGATAATAAATCAACAGAGGAGATAATATGCTAAAAGTAATTAATACAAATGAAGAGAGAAAAAAGGAAACCCATAGGCTATGAGAAAGTATTTGTAAATCATGTATCTGATAAATGACTTATAACTAGGATAAAGAACTCAAAATTCAATTGTAGGAAAACAAATGACCCAATGAACAACAGGCAAAAGATGTTAACAGTACTTCAAAGAAGAAATAGATATAAAATAAGAACATGAACATGCAAAACTGTCCAGCTTCATTAGTCACTGCATGCATACTCAGTTGTGTCTGACTCTTTGCGACCCCATGGACTATAGCCTGGCAGGCTCCTCTGTCCATGGGTTTCTCCAAGCAAGAATAATGGAGTGGGTTGCCATTTCCTCCTCCAGGGGAATCTCCCCAATCCAGGGATCAAACTTGCATCTCCTGTGTCAGCAGGTGGATTCTTTACCACTGAGCCAACTGGGAAGCCCCTCATAGGTATTAGAGAAATGCAAATTAAATTCATGATAGATACCACTATACACCTATTAGAATGGCTAAAATTAAAAAGACTGGCCATTAAAAAAAGGCCAGTAAGCACACTTTCACCATTTCCCCATTGGGTATGGAATTTGGTATAAGATTTTTGTAGTACCCTTCATCACGTTAAAATGCTCTCTTCCACATATAGTTGCTAGAGATTTTACTATATATACAGTACAGACTTTTAAAATTCAGTCTGAGAAATTTTGCTTCTTAGGAGATTTTGGTCCATTTATAATTACTGTAATTAATTGAACACACGATTATTTTTATTTTACTTGCCCCACTTGTTTTATATTTTTCTCCTCTCCTTTCTTGCCTTCTTTTGGATAACTATTTTTTTTAACTTCAAATTTTTCTCTTCTCTCAGTTGGTTACTTTTGGATTATTTTATTCTTTTAAAATAATGGTTGCACTAGAGATTATGATATTTACCTATTATTAGAATATATGTAATTTATGCTAACAATTTTACTATTCTTTCCCAAAACCTAAAGCCTTAAACATTTTGAATACCTTACTCTATTCATCTCTCCCTTATGCCTTTTATGTTATTTTCACCTGTATTTTAAACTACACATAAAGCTATCATTTTTAGTTTTTCATCAATAGTCAATACTTCTCACTGATTTTCATTCATTTCTGAATTTTAAAATGCATGTCTGCTTGGCTCTCACTTGTCTATGTCCCATGCTGTCCATCATGTCCCTGAGAAGCAACCACTTTCAGCCCCCCAGACACAAGTTCACCTCATCCTAAGGAAAAATGTCTACTCTGCAGCTATCACTGGAGCCCTACTGTCACGAGGACAGTAATGAAAAGGAGTGGAATATGATCCCACTGCCATAAGAGAAGCTGGTTTGATGAAAAGGGTCTCCCATTTGGGCTGCCACTTTAAAGACTTTGAAGATTTGAGTTTTACACCAGTTCCCAAAGATGATCTCTAAAACAGCCTGACAGTACTCCTGGCTGAGCCTTGCCAACCTGGCACTAGCAGAGATGGTTAATAGAGCAGTGCCAGGTAGCTACACCTGTGCCATAGTGGGAGGGACCACAGCTTGACAATTGGTACCACTAGTGGTCATGCCTAGCACTGCCCAGATTTCTGTGTGATCTGGGTTGATGCCCATGTATTTTTCATTTAAAAAAAAAAAAACACACACACACACGTCTGCTGTAATAATTCATCCCAGATTTTATTTACTTGAAAGATTCTTTATTCTGCCTTTATATCTGAAGGATATTTTCAGAGGATATAGAATTCCAGCTATTGCTTAATCACTAAGTCTTGTCTGACTCTTTTGTAACCCTACGGACTGTAGTGTGCCAGGCTGCTCTGTCCATGGGATTTTCCAGGCAAGAATACTGGAGAGGGTTCCCATTTCCTCCTCCAGGGGATCTCCCTGACCCAGGGATTGAACTTGCATCTCCTGCACTGGCAGGAGGATTCTTTATTGCAGAGCCACCAAGGAAGCCCTAGAATTCTAGAGTAATGGCATTTTTCTCTCAGTATTTTTAAAACTGTCATGCCATTGTCTTGTGGATTCCATAATTTTCATTGAGAACTCAGCTATGCAATTGCTTAATGGTAACATGATTTTGTCTCTGTTCTTAAGATTTTGTTTTTAATTTTTAGCAGTAATACTATGATAGATCTAATGATGATTTTATTTATCTCAAGTGGCATTTCTTTAATTCTTTAATTGTAGTCCAGTGATTTTCATCACTTTTAGAAAAATTTCAGCAAGTCTTCTCAAGTATTGATTTTGCCTGTTACCTCGATCCATCTTTTTCTTGGATTTTTGATATAAAGTTAGACCTATTTACTTTGTTCTGTGTAACTTTTAGGCTCTTTTCTTATTTCTCTTATTTTTTACTCAATTGTTTCAGTCTGTATATTTTATCAACCTGCTTTCCCGGTCAGTAGTCTTCTCTACTGCAGCTCTTAAATAAATTGATTGAGTTCTTAATTTCAGTTGTTGAACTTTTTAATTTTCTTAGCTTAAGACTTTCATATATTGCTATGACATGGCCCCAGAATTTACCTTTCTTCTCCCTGATACCTCTCTACCTCCACCAAACTATCTTCCTGGTTATCCTGTGGCATCTGCCTGCTATTTCAAGAAGTGAGACAGTGGCTGGATTCTATAGAGCTGTAGTGTTCTGAGAAGATTTATCTTGCTGTTTGTGTTCCCCTGAAAAGAACTCATTATGTTGCCTGGTTGAAGTAATTAAATATTGTTTGTATATCAGATACCTCTCGGCCAGCCTTGGAGAGCATCACTGATTCAAAAGCCTATGAGCTTAAAAGGAGGAAGATCAGATTGATGTCAGAGTTTCCACAATGCAAGGCCTTGTCTTTCCTCCAACAGCAAAACAATTACTCATCTACACTTGGGCCAGATGAATTCTGATTGAGTGGGTACCACCCTACATTAATGAGAAGCAGGGTGTCAATGCTGGGCCCTACCCAAATCCCATTATATGTGTTAAATAAGTCATCATTATCTGAAATTTCCTGAGGATGAAAGGCTAATGGAGGAAGATGGGGAACAATGTTCAGCATATATGGTTCTAATGCCACAGTCCCTTGATTTTCCTGCTATAAGTCTGGATGCTCCAATCTGTGCTGGTTCATATATACCCTCTAAATACTGGAGAATTCCAAGAGCTTGGTCTTGGGCCTCCTCCTATTCTCTTTTTTATTTTAATGATAACCCAGGCCCATGGCTTTAAATACCACCTCTACTTCTAACTATTCTCGTCCTGATATTCTGGACACAGACATCTAATAATGACCTGTTTGATGTCTCTGATAGATGTTTAATACATAAAGTGAAAAGTGAAAGTTAGTCACACAGTCGTGTCTGACTCTTTGTGATCCCATGGACTGTAGCCCACCAGGCTCCTCCATCCATGGAATTCTCCAGACTAGAGTACTAGAGTGGGTTGCCATTTCCTTCTCCAGGGGATCGTCCCGACCCAGGGATCAAACCCAGGTCTCCTGCATTGCAGGTGGATTCTTTACCAACCGAGCTATTAGGGAAGCCATTTAATATATAACTCAAAGTCAATTTGCTTGAAAAAACTGTTTACATAGGCCCTCCTTAACAAATATTCTAATATAGCAACCCACCAACTACTAACATGCCATTCTGCTCTTATTTTTATCAGTAGGGACCAAAGGTGTCTGATTTTTCATTATTTATAATTTATATTCATAATCATTAGAATATAACTTCCATTAGAACAGAGGTATGTCTTTTTTGCTTCCTACTATTTGACCAGTACCCATAACTTATTCCAGAATACAGTAAATGAAAATGAGTGATTATTTGTGAAACAAATGTGAGAAGACTGAACTTTCTTTTCTGAGATGACTTTTGGCTGGAGTAGAGTTGGGAGGGATGTGGATGGTTTGAGGTCTCATCCTCATTCTTTGTAAAGTGTAGTCCTACATACAAAGTCAGCCTTCATTATGGGGATGTCACTCACATCCCTCTATTGACCCCACACTTCTTTGTCCAATCCATTAGCAATCCTATTGATTATGCCTCCAAAATAATTTATCCCAAACCATTCTCCATCACCTCTGCTGCCTCCTTGTCCAAGCCTTTCCTCTTTTTCCCATCAATTCTAATAGACTCCCTCTATTCTCTGCATGCTAGCAAAATAATGCTCAAAATTCTCTAAGCCAGGCTTCAACAGTATGTGAATCATGAACTTTCAGATATTCAAGCTGGATTTAGAAAAGGCAGAGGAATCAGAGATCAAATTGCCAACTTCTGGTGGATCATCGAAAAAGCCAGAGAGGTCCAGAAAAACATCTACTTCTGCTTTATTGACCACACCAAAGCCTTTGACTGTGTGGATTACCACAAACTGTGGAAAATTCTGAAAGAGATGGGAATACCAGACCACCTGACCTGATTCTTGAGAAATCAGTATGCAGGTCAAGAAGCAATGTTAGAACTGGATATAGAACAACAGACTGGTTCCAAATTAGAAAAGGAGTATGTCAAGGCTGTGTATTGTCATCCTATTTATTTAACTTATAAGCAGAGTACATCGTGTGAAATGCCAGACTAGATGAAGCACAAGCTGGAATCAAGATTGCCTGTGGAAATATCAATAACCTCAGATATGCAGGTGACACCACCCTTATGGCAGAAAGTGAAGAAGAGTCTCTTGATGAAAGTGAAAGAGGAGAGTGAAAAAGTTGGCTTAAAGCTCAACATTCAAAAACTAAGATCATGGCATCTGGTCCCATCACTTCATGGCAAATAGATGGGGAAACAGTGGAAACAGTGTCAGACTTTATTTTTCTGGGCTCCAAAATCACTGCAGATGGTGACTGCAGCCATGAAATTAAAAGACACTTGCTCCTTGTAAGATAAGATATGACCAACCTAGACAGCCTACTAAAAAGCAGAGACATTTCGTTGCCAACAAAGGTCCATCTAGTCAAAGCTATGGTTTTCCTAGTAGTTATGTATGGATGTGAGAGTTGGACTACAAAGATAGTTGAGCACCAAAGAATTGATGCTTTTGAACTGTGGTGTTGGAGAAGACTCTTGAGAGTCCCTTGGACTGCAAGGAGATCCAACCAGTCAATCCTAACGGAAAGCAACCCTGAATATTCACTGGAAGGACTGATGCTGAAGCTGAAACTATAATACTTTGGCCACCTGATGCAAAGAACTGACTCCTTGGAAAAGACTCTGATGCTGGCAAAGATTGAAGGTGATCACTGAGTCAATGGACATGAGTTTGAGTAAGCTCTTGGAGTTGGTGATGGAGAGGGAAGCCTAACATGCTGCAGTCCATGGGGTCACAAAGAATCGGACATGACTGAACAACTGAACTGAACTGATCCTCTACACAAAAGCCAAAGTGGCATTTAGAAAAACATAAAATACTATGTCCCTGTCCTGTTTAAAACCACCCAAGCTTCCTACTACAATTAAAAATAAAACCAACTTGCTAACTGAGCTCTGGCCATGTTGCCCTGCTTCCTTTTATGTTAACAAAGCAAGCTCAGTGATGCCTGAGGTCCCTTTTACCCTTTGTCTGGAGGATCCTGTTACCTAGTCTTTGTGTCAATGATGACCTCAAGCCCTTCAAGTCTGGCACTTCCCTGAGCATCCCATCTATGGACACATACTTTTTCATTATGACATTGTCATGTATTATTTTCTTCACAGTTGTTTTAACCAACTGAAGTTATCTTATTTATTGATGTGTCTTCTTTTGATTACCTTACCCCTACCATTTCCCCAGCATTTAAAAATAATATGACACACAATAGATAATACTTTTTTGGAATACACAGATGGATGAATGAAATGAAGGGAGAAGCTGTCTCTCACACCACTGTTGCTCTATAGTTGTTTTTTTGTTTGTGGTTTTTTTGCGCACCACTCCACCCCCACCCCCACTAATCCAGTGTGGCTTGTGGGATGTTAGTTCCCCAAGCAGGAACTAAATCTGGGCTCAGGCAGTGAAAGCACCAGACCCTAACCACTGACCTGCCAGGTAATTCCCACCACTGTTACTCATTTATTCTTTCTTTACTTAAAAAGAAAAAAATAGAATAAGCTTCAGTTCAGTTCAGTTGCTCAGTCATGTCTGACTCTTTGCAACCTCATGAATTGCAGCACGCCAGGCCTCGCTGTCCATCACCAACTCCGAATAAGCTTAAAATCCATAATTTTCCCCCACCTATATTCTTTCCTTACAGAACTAAAATGACTTAACATTTATTAGTCTCAATCCCCTGGAGAAGGAAATAGCAACCCACTCCAGTTTTCTTGCCTGGAGAATCCCCATGGATGGAGGAACCTGGCAGGCTACAGTTCATGAGGCTGCAAAGAGTCAGATAAGACTAAGCGACTTTATTCTCACTTTTCAGTCTCTTATTCATGCCAGACAAAATGCTCAATTATCTTATTTATTTATTACACCAATCCTCTGCATTAGATCCTGTTATATAGTCCATACTTTATAACTCTGAAGTTTGTGATATTTAAATTATTTTCTCAAGGGCACAAAGCTTACTGATATTCCATTTTACTTTCTCAAGTGAACCTCAGGAACTGAGGAATCACGGAGGATAAGGAGGAATTTGCATCACTTTGACTTGTCGCACCCAAGAATCCTTTTGGTTATCAGTGATATTAGGATAGAGAGAGAGAGAGAAATTTGTATCATGGTGACTAAATAAAACTTTGATAGCAAACTCTGAATTCAGCTAACTTAGCATTTTCCCCAGAAGGAAAGACAAACAAAGTCAGATCACTGACTGTGAATTTTTTCCTTTTCTATTAGAACAACTGTCTAATTAGTGGACTCTCAAGGTTTTGAGTTCAAGAAAATCAGAAAGGCTGACTTTGCTCAGTCAATTAATCTTGAGGCTTAGCTTGGCCAATTCATTCTGTTACCCAGAAGCAAAATTACATGCAACATAGAAATGCATTTAAATGCCACCAAGAAGTGTACGGTTTGAAGTAGAAAAGACTATGAAGAGAGAAAAATAGTTGAGGCAAATCTTAGGACGATAGGAGACCACATGGACCCAGAGCCTGTCTCTATGCAACTGCAAATGTCTTGGTGAAAACTAATGGAAAAGGAGAGTTTAGATGTCTAGATAATTGGCTAAAAGTTTAATTAATTTTCTATCTGGTTATTTACCATCACAAAGGTAGAACTGTGTTAAAGCACTTGGAACGTGATTTTAAAAAAAAATTGTTTTCAATTGGTTTTAAAAAGTATTTTTTAAAGTTGTTGCTTCTATTCAACAAACTTTATTTTTTTTTCCTTTGAGATCAGTAAAACTTTATTTTTTTAATTAATTTTTATTTTTTAGTTTGTTTTGCTTTATAATACTGTATTCGTTTGGCTATACATTGACATGAATCAGCCATGAGTGTACATGAACTCCCAATCCTGACCCCCAACTCTCCCCTCCACCCCCACACCATCTCTCTGGATTATCCCCATGCCTCAGTCACAAGCATCCTGCATCCTACATCGAACCTAGACCGGCAATTTGTTTCACTTATGATATCATACATGTTACACTGCCACTCTCCCAAATCATCCCACCCTCTCCCTCTCCCACAGAGTCCAAAAGGCTGTTCTATACATCTGTGTCTCTTTTGCTGTCTCACGTACAGGTTTATCATTACCATCTTTCTAAATTCCATATATATGTGTAAGTATACTGTATTGGTGTTTTTCTTTCTGGCTTACTTCACTCTGTATAATCGGCTCCAGCTTCATCCACCTCATGAGAACTGATTCAAATGATTCTTTTTAATGGCTGAGTAATACTCCATAAACAAATGGGATCTAATTAAAATTAAAAGCTTCTGCACAACAAAGGAAACTATAAGCAAGGTGAAAAGACAGCCTTCTGAATGGGAGAAAATAATAGCAAATGAAGCAACTGACAAACAACTAATCTCAAAAATATACAAGCAGCTTATGCAGCTCAACTCCAGAAAAATAAATGACCCAATCAAAAAATGGGCCAAAGAACTAAATAGACATTTCTCCAAAGAAGACATACGGATGGCTAACAAACACATGAAAAGATGCTCAACATCACTCATTATCAGAGAAATGCAAATCAAAACCACAATGAGGTAAATAAACAAATGGGATCTAATTAAAATTAAAAGCTTCTGCACAACAAAGGAAACTATAAGCAAGGTGAAAAGACAGCCTTCTGAATGGGAGAAAATAATAGCAAATGAAGCAACTGACAAACAACTAATCTCAAAAATATACAAGCAGCTTATGCAGCTCAACTCCAGAAAAATAAATGACCCAATCAAAAAATGGGCCAAAGAACTAAATAGACATTTCTCCAAAGAAGACATACGGATGGCTAACAAACACATGAAAAGATGCTCAACATCACTCATTATCAGAGAAATGCAAATCAAAACCACAGTGAGGTACCATTTCACACAAATCAGAATGGCTGTGATCCAAAAGTCAACAAACTTTCTTAGAATTTTAATTTTATATATTAATATCTTGAGGTATAAAATGTGATTATCTTTTTGCATATGGATAATCAGCCTTGATGTGAAATCCATTAAATATAGTCACACAATCATATTGTTAGGAAGGTTGTTTTTCAAATCAGTGACATTTCAGCGGTGGCTTCCTTTGTGTCTAGATCAGTCAGTGGTGGGGGTGCAAAATATTAAAGAGATACTTAGCCAGTACTATTAAGCAAATTAAATGTGTCAGGAATTTTGCTAAGCAGTTTCTGTGAATTAGCCTGTTTAACTTTATATTAAGCCTTTGAGAAAGATATTGTTATAAACATAGCTTTACAGATGAGCAAACTATATGTCAGTGAGGTTAGCATGCAGTAGGGTCATGTGAACCTAGACAATCTAACCTGAGAGTCCAAACATACTTACATGCAACTCTTCAAGGAATCTATAGCTTTTTGGGGGGAAAATATAATCGTATGAATGAAACAGTTAAATCACAACAAAAGGAGCTATGGAATGAGGCAAAACCACAAGCTCACCACAGTGTTAATAGCAGATGAGAGGGAGGTTGGGGTAACAGAGATACACTACTGTATACATGGGAGATAACCAACAAGGACTTACTGTGGAGCACAAGGAACTCTACCCAATACTTTATGATAACCTAAGAGGGAAAGGAACCTGAAAAAGAATATATATATTCATATATATGTATGTACACACACACACACATATACATATGGTGACTCAGATGGTAAAGAATATGCCTGCATTGCAGGAGGATTCAATCCCTGGGTTGGGGAGATCCCCTGGAGAAGGGTATAGCAACCCACTCCAGTATTCTGGAGAATCCCATGGACAGAGGAGCCTGGCAGGCTACAGTCCACGAAGTCCAAAGAGTTGGACACAACTGAGCAACTAAGTACACACACACACACACATATACAATACATACATACATTTATATATACATACATATATAGAGAAATATATAACTGAAACACTGCTATACACCTGAAAATAACATGACATGGTAAGTCAAACTATACTTCAATTAAAAAAAATAAAAAACACAGGCAACACTCAAGACAGAGTGACTCCTGACATCATGATCTAAGGGAAACTGAGCTCCAAGTCAGTAACTTGGGGATAGAAAGTAAGTAGGATGGGGTCTCACCCTTGACTTGGAGATTATATATATGGACTTGGATTCTCTGCTAACAAACAGCAAATTCTCTGAGATTTCCTTGTGCAATATTTGCCTTTGCCTCTTTGCTAAAAGAAAGTTTTCCTCTGCACCATCCAGTTTGTCTTACCAACAGGCAGCTGGCAAATCGAGGGTGTGATGTTACATGCTGTAAAGAGGTATTCAGACTGGCAAATGCTTATGTTCTTGTGCCACTTTGAATTTTATTTCTAGTTCCTCAGGATGGGTTTTTGGTGCTGATGAGCATTTCATACTGGGTGGCGTGTGATTGCACGTGTGTATAGGGTGAGAGAGGAACTGGGGTGTGCCATGGGGAAATGTACACGTGTGCCATCTGGAGACAGCCCTGAAAACCACCAGTCCCCCAGGAGCGATGTGAAGAGGGATGAGTCAGGCCAAGAATAGCATTTCCTGACTGCCCACTCACTGGCACATTGCCAGAAGGTTTTATTTTCTTCTGTAGGTTCTAATCTTCAGTTTCATATGAAAAGATAACATTGCCAAATCCGGTGATAAGATGCTTTTTATAATAACTGGTTTGATTAATTACAAGACTCTAATCTCCTGAGGGCAGGGACCGCGTCTTTTCTATTCACCATTGTGTACCAACATCCTGGCATAAAGTCAGAACCTAATAAGTATTTGTCGCATGAATAAATGAATAATAAATGAATGTAATATTTTGTATTTATTGGATCAGATCCTCCCGTGAATCATTGCTCTCCTGGGTCACTGAGAAGCTGGCAGCTCTGACTGCATGAAATACATTGGATGGTTTTAGAAGCAAGGGTCCTCAACCTACTAGCAACCCCAGTATTTTTTCTAGGGGTTTGTAGATATCAGTTCAATCAACAAGCTGTTACTGAGCTCTACTGTTGGAACATTGTTAGAGGAATTGGGGATGGTACACTGAACAAGGCAAACAAGTCTTAGCTCTCTTAGAGGTTCTCTTCTTGTAGGTTAAGCATAATAATAAAACCATGGATAATTGACGGGTCGTAATAAATGCTATGAAAAAGCAAGGAAATGAGAAAAAGAATTATGGACAAATACTATTGATATATAGTAATTCCCAACTATCTCCCCTGAGGAAAACATGGGCCAGGACCTAGAATCAACTTAATGAGGTGGTCACAAGGTCCACCTCTAGGAAATTACACTGAAAACCATTCAAGAATATCAATGATGCCCAAGTTTTTTTTTTTCTCTAATTTTTAAAATTAAGCTTTAACTTTGAGATAGTTGTAGATTTATACACAGTTGGAAGAAGCAGACTCATAAATATAAAAAAACAAACTAACGATTACCAAAGGTGGGAAGAGAGATGGGAGAAGCGGTAATTAAATTGTGCTGTTCTTAGTCACTCAGTGTGTCTGACTTTTTGCAATTCATGGGTGGTAGGTATCCTAACATGTTCCTCCTTCCATGGCAAGAATACTGGAGTGGGTTGCCATGCCCTCTTCCAGGGGATCTGCCCAACCCAGGGATTGAACTCAGGTCTCCTGCATTGCAGGGCCATTCTTTACCATCTGAGTGAAAATAGAGGTATGGAATTAGGAAACACAAACTACTATGTATAAAATGCTTCCCAGGTGGCTCAGTGGTAAAGAATCTGCCTGCCAATGCAGGGGATGCATGTTCAATCCCTGGATCAGGAAGATACCCTGGAGGAGGAACCCATGGCAACCCACCCCAGTACTCTTGCCTGAACAATCCCATAGACAGAGATCTGGCAGCCTATAGTCTGTGGGGTTGTGAAGAGTCAGACATGACTTAGCAACTTTAACAACAACAACATGTATAAAATAGGTAAGCAACAAGGTTGTGTTGTATAGCACAGGGAAATATAGCTGTTATCTTGTAATAACTTTTTTCATCATTTAATAGCTAATTATTTTCATAAATGAGGTATTTCAAAGAACCATAAGATGAAGCACTAAATATATACATTTTGAAGAAATTAAACATAGAGCTTTGCATTTATCCAGTTCCATAATGGTGTCCAAGTCTTGAAGATTTGGGGAAATTATTTTCCACTTGATTGTTCAGAAATCTATTCAATGGGTGATCAGTAGGATAAAAAGAATGGCAAAAGTGATCAAGAAAATGCACTCCTAGAGAAAAGAATGGAGGGTTTACCATAGCTGACATACTTTGAGTACTTGCCTTGTGTTGGTAAGCACTGTATGTTTATTACCTTAATTTATTACCAAAAGATTCCCATGCAACAGGCACTATTCTTATCACCTTTTGATGGCAAACAAGGCACACAAGTCTCTCAGCTAGTGGATGGAAAAATCTAGCAGTGGATCCAGGCAGTCTGACTCTAAGGGTAAATTATTAAGTTACTCCATTGTAGAATTTAAGCACAGTGTCTCTAGAATCCAAGGTTTTTAAACTACTAGTATACTCTGCTTCTTTGAAGTGTATGATGAATATACGAGAAGATTATTTTTAAACAAAGCTATCAAGTCTCCTACAAAGGAGTACAGTATTTCAGCAAGACTGCCAATTTATTTCAGTCTTCTGGTATTCATATTTGTAGGTACCTCTACATCAAAGCTCCCCTTTTAGCTCAGTCAGTAAAGAATCTGCTTGCAGTGCAGGAGACCCAGGTTCAATCCCTGGGTTGGGAAGATCCCCTGGAGAAGGAAATGGCAACCCACTCCAGTATCCTTGCCTGGAAAATCTTATGGACAGAGGAGCCTGGTGGACTGCAGTCCATGGGGTCGCAAAAAGTCAGGCACAACTGGCGACTAACACTAACAAACTACCTCAAATCTCTTCCCTGGGCTCTTTGCATGGCTGGCTCCTTCTTATCAGACAGGCCTCAGCTCAAACATATTTCTTCCTGTCCACCCTATGCCTAGCAGGCCACCATTCTTGAGTCACTCACTATTCTATTTATCCTGTTTTAATTTCTTCCCAGCCCTGATGACTATTCGAAAGTTCCTGGATATTGATGTCAACTTGTGGTCATCTTTTTCCCCAACCAGAATGTAAGCACTACAAGGTTAGGGGTAGCAGCTGCTTTGCTTCCTTCCTGAAAGTTCCTTAGAGATGGAACCCTGCCTGGTCCCTCACGGAGGCTTTAAAAACATATGATGAATTTACGCTCTCCCTGGGATCTGCAGCCTCAGCTCTCAGAGAGCATTACTTTTATGGAAGAGCATGCTACTGACAACACCTGCCCACCATTCTGTGTACCAGGTGGGAAAGGAGAGGTGTTTTCAGAAGCCTGAGAAATACTGTCCAATAAGCACCCAAAAGGAGCTGTGAGTGCTCTGAAGGCTTCCAAGGCCACCAGGTATGAAACTTATTTGCCAGAAGACCAGTTTGGAAGGTATTTCTATAGTTAGATAATGGGGCCTGGCGTGCTGCGATTCATGGGGTCACAACGAGTCAGACACGACTGAGTGACTGAACTGAACTGGACTGAGATAATATGCAAAGTCATCACTTTAAATGTTACCTGAATCTCCTTATTTTGGTCTTGTTTTGTCTTGGCTCCCTTCTTACTTGACATCGGATGGCTGTGATGGTTTGTCACCTGTCTCCTGTACAGAACTTAAGGCCATGAGAGCAGAGATCTAACTGTCTTTATACTCCTAGATGTTCAATGTCTTAGGGCTTCTCCAGTGGCTCGGTGGTCAAGATCTGCCTGCCAACTCAGAGGCCACAGGAGATTCGGGTTCAGTCCCTGGATTGGGAAGATCCCCTGCAGGAGGAAAAGACAACCCACTCCAGTCCTCTTGCCTGGGAAATCCCATTGTCCAGTAGCCTGATGTCCATGGAGTCATGAAGAATCAGACATGACTGAGTGACTGAAAACACACACATTCAGTGTCTAGAACCATGACAAACATATTATAGGTGCACAAGAAACATTTAATAAAAGGGCCAATAAATGAGCCAACACTTGGTTGTGTCTGTAGAGAAAGGCAGGTGGAATACCATAATGAAGCCAAAGTTTACTGAGTCCCTGCTAAGTCCCAGGCACTGTTCCTGGAATGTATCTTACTTCAGTTATTCACCTGTTAAATTAGAAGTTTTGGGAGTCCACCTTTTCAGTTCAGTTCAGTCACTCAGTCATATCCAACTCTTTGCAACACCATGGACTGCAGCACACCAGGCTTTCCTGTCCATCACCAACTCCTGGGGTTTACTCAAACTCATGTCCATTGAGCCGGTGATGCCATCCAACCATCTCATCCTCTGTCATCCCCTTCTCCTCCCACCTTCAATCTTTCCCAGCATCAGAGTCTTTTCTAATGAGTCAGCTATTTGCATCAGGTGGCCAAAGTATTGGAGTTTCAGCTTTAGCATTAGTCTTTCCAATGAACACCCAGGACTGATCTCCTTTAGGATGGACTGGTTGGATCTCCTTGAAGTCCAAGGGACTCTCAAGAGTCTTCTCCAACACTACAGTTCAAAAACATCAATTCTTCAGTGCTCAGCTTTCTTCACAGTCCAACTCTCACATCCATACATGACTACTGGAAAAACCATAGCCTTGACTAGATGGACCTTTGTTGGCAAAGTAATATCTCTGCTTTTTATTATGTTATCTAGGTTGGTCATAACTGTCCTTTCAAGGAGTCAGCATCTGTTAATTTCATGGCTGCAGTCACCATCTGCAGTGATTTTGGAGATCAAAAAAATAAAGTCTGACACTGTTTCCATTATTTCCCCATCTATTTCCCATAAAGTGATGGGAACAGATGCCATGATCTTTGTTTTCTGAATGTTGAGCTTTAAGCCAACTTTTTCACTCTCCTCTTTCACTTTCAACAAGAGCTCTTTAGTTCCTCTTCACTTTCTGCCATAACAGTGGTGTCATCTGCATATCTGAGGTGATTGATATTTCTCCTGGTAATCTTGATTCCAGCTTATGCTTCTTCCAGTCCAGCATTTCTCATGATGTACTCTGCATATAAGTTAAATAAGCAGGGTGACAATATACAGCCTTGATGTATGCCTTTTCCTATTTGGAACCAGTCTGTTGTTCCGTGTTGCTAACTGTTGCTTCCTGACCTGCATACAGATTTCTCAAGAGGCAGGTCAAGTTTGTTGTGATCCACACAGTCAACCTTTTAAAGAGTTATAAATATACAGAGTGGAAGATGCCTTTCTTCTTTCAGATATCAAAACCATGTCTGGCTAGGGAAGTGGTTCTTTAAATGAAGGTTGGGTATCCCTGGATCTTCAGACTTTAATCAGTTCACTGAGGTCTGCACCAATATCTGATGTGTGCATGTGCTCCATCATGTCTGAGTCTCCGTGATCCCAAGGACTGCACTCTGCCAGGCTCCTCTGTCCATGGAATTTTCCAGGCAAGAATACTGGAGCGAGTTGCCATTTCTTACTCCAGGGAATATTCCTGACTCAGGGACGGAAATTGAGCTCTTGCGTCTTCTGCATTGACCTGTGGGTTCTTTACAACTGTGCCACTTGGGAAGCCTATATCTGATAGTGCTGTATTAAAAGAAATTAATAATAATTTTGTGTGATGCCCAGAGCATGTCTGAGGATCAATAGAGAATTATAACTAAAGCCTTGGCCAGTGCTTCACCCAGAGGATCGTTTCCATTTATCATCTCACTTTGACTTGATCTGAATTGGAGCCAAAAATACAATTTCCAAAAGAAGACTGGAAATGAGTGCAAATGAAGTGAATTTGAAGGAGGCAGTTCCCAGCATGCACAGCAAGCTTCACATCAGGCCGTTAGACAGGGAAGAGAAAAATGCAAGTTGGCGTAGTGGCATGTCTGAGACTGGAGCAGGAGATATTGGAGGAGAATTTGGGCAATATCTGACTCCCCATAGCCCCAGCCCTGAGCTCTGCACCATCAAGTTCAGCCCATCGCTTAGCGGTACTGGAGAGGTGCAATTATGGAGACACCCGTGTTCCATACCCTGGTCCAAGCCACGTTATTAGGTATACAAAATGGGGAATATAGCACTTACAAGAAAATTCCCGAAAGTTTAATACCAGATAATAGTCTTTTCAGCTGATTCTGTGTGTATATAGGGCCAATGTCAAAGAAGAATAAGCTTCCTTTTATAAAAAAAAAAAAAAAACTTTAATAATATCATTACACATACTTCACTCAGTTATTTAAAATTACCTCAAAACTGGTTGTCTCTTGAGGGCTTATCAGGACCCAAGCCAGCCATGGGAAAGGAAGGAAATCTTTACAGGGTATCCTGGATGGCTTTCCCTGCCTCTCTTCCACATAGAGTCTCTACTCAGGCCAACCTATCATCCTAATGTATCCACAGGATTGTCAGGAACTGTCAAACCAATAACAAAGGAGTACTGAGGCCGAAACACTACAGTGAAACCATGGGCTGGCTTTCAGCCCCAGCTGTGGGAATCTGCCTGCAATGCAGGAAACCAGGGTTCGATCCCTGGGTTTGGAAGATTTCCTGGAGAAGGGAAAGGCTACTCACTTCAGGTATTCTGGCCTGGAGAATTCCGTGGACTGTATAGTCCAAGGGGTTGCAAAGAATTGGACACAACTGAGCGACTTTCTCTCTTCTCTCTGTGATACTAATTGTTGTTGCTGTTTAGTTGGTAAATCATGTCCAACTCTCTGCAACCCCATGGACTATAGCCTTCCAGGCTCCTCTGTCCATGGGATCTCCCATGCCAGGATACTAGAATGGGTTGCTGTTTCCTACTCCAAGGGATTTTCCCGACCCAGGGACTGAACCCGAATCCCCTGCATTGGCAGCCGGATTCTTTACTGCTGAGCCACCCGGGAAGCCCTGGACACTAATTAGCTGTGTTCTTTTGGATGGTTCACTTCATCTCTTTGCATGGTGGAGGGCGAGGCTTGCACATGGTTGGTTGCCTTGTCTCTTCCAGCTCTGGCTATGCATCTGGTTTGATGCAAATTGTCAGGACCAAGGTAATGCCCTGCTCCACTCAGAGGCTGCAGCAGCCATTCAGAAAAATACTCTGTGTTCAGGTAGGGAAGGAAATGATTGTTAGCCCTTTGCTTCTAAGTTCACCCATCTTTGGCAGGTCTGCAATCATGCCATCTCCCAACTGAGATTTAGAATCAGGGTGTTTACAAATGGGTTCCTCTAACCCCCTTCTCTTGAGCAACATTGCTCTCTGACTCTATCTCTGCAGTACATCTTGGGCTAGATATGGAGGGAGGGAGGGAGGAAACCGTGCAACATTTAGTAGTGTCGCTTTTATTTTCTTTCCTCTCTGTTAACCTAGGAAAGGGAGAAGGCGATGGCACCCCACTCCAGTACTCTTGCCTGGAAAATCCCATGGATGGAGGAGCCTGGTGGGCTGCAGTCCATGGGGTCACTAAGAGTCGGACACGACTGAGCGACTTCACTTTCACTTTTCACTTTCATGCACTGGAAAAGGAAATGGCAACCCACTCCAGTATTCTTGCATGGAGAATCCCAGGGACGGGGGAGCCTGGTGGGCTGCCGTCTATGGGGTCGCACAGAGTTGGACACAACTGAAGCGACTTAGCAGCAGCAGCAGCAGCAGCAGCAATCTAGGACAGTGCCTCTTGAATTATTGCACTTGAGGTTCCTTCCTCAACAGATGGTGGAGTGCAGCTTAAGAATAGAAGTTCTTGGACTCCACTCTGGCTTCACTGATTCAGAATTTCAGCAGAGGCTGGGAGCCCCCAAATCTTCATTTTAAACTAAGCACTCTAGTTAATCTTATGTGGGCTAGCCTTTGGGGATCATTGTCCTAGAAGAAGGAAGTCAGACATAACACGGGTCACTCCACTTGCCTACTCTGCTGCCAACCAGGAAGATTCCTCATCTGTTTTTCCACCATCATTTATCTCAACTGCTGTGTGTCAAGTATGGGCTTCTCAGGTGCTTAGTGGTAAAGAATCCACCTGCCAGTGCAGGAGACTGGGTTGGGAAGATCCCTCGGAGAAGGAAACAGCAAACCCACTTCAGTATTCTTGGCTGGAGAATTCCATGGACAGAGGAGCCTGGTGGGCTACAGTCCATGAGGTTGCAAAGAGGTGGACCTGACTTAGTGATTGAGCACATAAGCACCTTCTATGTACCAGGTACAGTGGGCAGAAAGGCTCAAAGTAATCGCTGTCTCAGAGAGTTTATGGTCTAGCGAGGGGAAACAATGATAAACAAATGCAAACGAAGCGGTGAGAAAAAATATGATGTAAAACCAAGGTTAAGTGCTAGGGAGGTGTGTCCTTTCAGAGAAGGTAGGCAGGAAGGCCTATTTGAAGGATGACATCTGTACAAAGCCTTAATAGAAGTGAGAGAAAGGATTGTAGGGTTGGGAGAACATTCCAGTAAGAGGGAATGATGATCTTTAACTTGTAGAGGGAACGCAAAGCATTTTTGTGCACATGTGGAATTGTCTTGATGGTTCTAAGAAATAGATTTCAGTGCGACTTAAAGATGGAGGCATGATCAGCACTGTCCTGAAGTTGAATGGCCTACTTGGGCAGAAAGCTAGCTCTTCACCACTATCTTACTAGGAATTTTGTGAGGTGATTCACCGACCCTGCAAAGGTCCCTGAATCAGAGGTCATCTCCCAAATGAAAATTCTATAATGCTTTTCTGTGGGATGGAAACAGGTGGCCTAAAGGCCTGGGTGCATGGGCTGGATTTGCTTTCCTTTCTCAGTAGTTTTTTTTTTTTCCTTTTGTTGGGGGAGCTCTATCTAACTTGTGTTGCCTTTAGTCAGGGCTGGAACATACTGTATATACAAAATGATGCCCACATCATGTCTTTCTGGCAATTGCTACCTGCTTGGCTCCTGCAGGATGTTTGGGGCTTCCATTGCATGCTTAGACATGCTATCTGGGTTACAGGTCTATGAGAGGATGAGTTTATAAGGTAGGATGTGGCTTCCTAACCTTTCTCCTAAAAGAGTGACCTTTGGCCAGCAGTCCCCTGAGAGGGCCACCTTGCTGCTTATAAATAAAGATACACAGCTGAGCATATGTACCATTCTCTCCAGAGGCTTGGATGTAGCAGCTGTTTCTTGTTGAACAAACAAGATATGACGACATTTTTAATGGTTTTATCCTAAGACGGCTGTTCTCTTTCTAAATATTGTGCTTTGCAAGTGCTGTATCTGGAAGAGTGAACACTGTTTTTCAATGCTCATAGTGTTTATTGCCTCTTCAAAACACAGCCTGGTGTGTTCCTGCCATTGCTCATCTAGAATAACAATTTCCTTGTCTGAATGTCAAGACAATGGCCAGGTTTCTGTGTTTGTAAGACTGTTTTAATAATACACAAATGCACCTTGAGGACTTTGGGGAGTACAAAGAGCTATCTGTTAATACAAGTCTACTACACTGCAACAATGAGGACTGCTTCTAGGAAAACAACCACACATCTGAGCACCCAAGTGTTTAAAATATGTCCAGTCCCTCTTAGCCTCTCTACTCTATTGTCACAGCAGTCAGAAGAGTCTTTCATGCTACAGATATGGTCAGGCTTCTTTCCCCAAGTTCATATACTTTCATAATTTCCAGTTGGTCTTTGGATCAAGACCAGTTCCATCAGCCACACCACAGAGATACATAGGGTCATAGCATTCACAGCCTCGATCTCCTGCAAACTCCTCCTTGGCCTCTGTGTGCCAGCCTCACTGGCCTTCCTTCAGGATCTCACATTCACCATGATACTCTGGGGACGAGATCTTTCATGGAAGATTCTCTCTTATCCTGCCTCCTTAAGTTTTACTCATTCACCAGATCTCAGTTCTGACACTTCTCCAAGGAAAGTATACTGATCGCCCTGTGCATTGCAAACCCCTCTGAGGCCCTGTCCTAACTCCATGTCCTCTCCATTGCAGCGTTTGCCATAATTTATGTTCATTTGATTCCTTTTTCTTCCAACAGGGTTTGAACCATATCTGTTTTTACCACCAGGAACCCACTGCCTAGCCAATATTTGACATTAAGAATGGAGATGTTCTTTGTATTTTTAAAATAAGTGAATAAATACATTAATTACTTCTCTTGCAAGGAGGTCCCCTGACTAATCAATTTGCTCCAAACATATTCAGGTAAGTGACATGCCCATGTATATGATTCAGATAGGGCTTTCATGCACATCTTTGAATTAATTTGCTTTTCTTACTGACTGGGCTGTTATAGACACTTGCAAAGGCAAAGCCCTTGGCCATCTCAGCCTTTCTCTCCTCCCAGCTCAGTCTGCCAGTGAAGAAACAATGACTCAGAAAACTAATGGGCCAGACTCTCTAATAACAATGATGATTTCACCACTGTTGACTTCTCTATTAGATTTCTAAAATTGAGTCAAAATGTAGGCACTGCCTTGGGGCACAACTACCAGAGACAAATAATGAATTCAGAAACACAATTCAGAACAACACTGACCAATGTATATTACAGGCAAGCACCAGGAAAGGTGATGGAGGTTGAAAGAATCAAAGAAATAAAATAAAAAGGAAGCTTTTTTGATGGGAGTGGGATGAAATGCAAGGAATTCAGGATCTGCAACCAGACTCACTGGTGAGACCTGGACAAACACTCCATCACAGCGAGAGCAGAGACAATATATGAAGTGGCGACCAGGTACATGCCGTTCAATGTCTTTAGCCTTATAATAAATATGAAAAGGAGGCATCATTTACTTTCATTTCACAGTAGAAAATACACACTCAGAGGATACATGACTTGAAGTCATGTTTGGAACTCTGGTTTATGAGATTCCAAAGCCAAAGTCTTTCCAACTAAATATTGAGTTGGCCAGAAAGTCTGTTTGAATTTTTCTGTTAGCTGTCATGGAAAAACCTGAACACAAACTTTTTGGTCAACCCAGTATTTCATCTCATCAGTCCTCCATCAGTATCTTCACCTGCAAAGTGTGGATACGACCAGGCAGGATTATCTCCAGGTGATAGTAATACATGCAGAGTACCTGGAGCTTATTGGCTTCTACTTAAACATTATTTTCTGTCCTTATTTCTTACCCAGTGTTGAATTCATTATGGAATTTTATTAGAAATTCCTAAAATAGGGTTACCACTCCCAGAAAGATGATTTAATAGTCAAATATTCAAGACAAATACTTCACAAACACCTCTCAATTTCACACCAGTACCACCAAGTTTTACTGATGCTATATCATTGTTTGATGAGGCACAGCAGAATTAGCCATTTTCCTGAGACACCAATGTCAGAAGAGAACTTGATCCCAGTCCAGACTGCAGGGCTGGAATATTTTCCACCATCACATCATGTCAAAATGCACAGGGCAGGAGTTGATTTCCAGGCGCTTCCCTAATAAGAATCACATTAATAGAAACAACAGCTAACTCTTCATTTGCACCTGGAACCACAATGCTCGCTTTGTATGAATGATCACATTTGCTGAACAAATGCACATTTGGTATGTGAATCATTTTTATCCCCCTTTTGATAACAAAACTTGAATGATTTTCTCTATATTAGGTAGATAGCTTAGCCAGTACTTGAATAAAACATCAGGAAGCAAATTCATAGCTACTGTGAAGCAGACAAATGCACAACAGAGGTTCACTGAATGTTTAAGAGGACAGCACTGACCTTGAATCTTTTCAGGACAGGCACTTCTCTGCCAGACATCTTGCCCAAAAGCAACCTCTTGTCAGCAGCAGGATTTTAGTCGGTCATTTCAAGGGGACCCACAACTGATCAATCGCTTTCTCCCAGAGCTCTTCCCTAGAGCTCTGAAGATATCCATCAGTCATGGCTGCTGCTTATCACAGACTCAGCTTCTAGCCTCTGATTACTCCCAAGATTCACCTGAGGGATCTTAAAAACCAAGATTCCTGGGGCCAACTTCCATGGAGAATGGGGCGGAGACAGCCCTGTGCCCTTCCACAGCTGATTCTCATACACGGCCAGGGTGAAAACATACTGTTAGAGCTGAGTGCCCATGCCTGTGTCTCTCCTGGTAGACCATAGTTCTTAAAAGAGGAATGAATCTTTTCTGTTTTTTCAGTTTCCTTGTGCTGAGAACAATGCCTGAATATTGTAGGCAGTGGCAGGGGGCAGCTAAGAGCCTGGGTGCTGGAGTCAGGCAGTTTGGATGTGAACCTTCATCTACCACAGATTAGCTGTGTGGTTTTGAGTAAGTACTACAATACAATTCAATGCCTCGTTCCCTTATCTGTAAAGTGATAACATTCATCAATACTTGTGATGTTTTTGTGAGATTTATGGGAGGAAGTAACTATAAAGTATTTAATGCAAGGTCTGGCACATAACAAACCCACAATCAATGCTAGCTATGCAGATAGGCAAAAAATTCAATCAACAGGGAACCTTAATGCCTCTATGTAACAGCTGTGGTAAACGCAGTGGGGATACAAAAAAATAATAAGTCCAAGTCCGTGAATGTTCACAGGCCTTATGCTAGGGGTTTTATCAATAATTTTTTTCACCTTCATGATAATACTTTGACATATTATTAGAAAAGGAAATATACCAGGTAAGTAACTGAAGGTCACCAGCAAGTAATTATCAGTCTGAGATTGGAAATCATATTCATCTGGCTTCAGATCTCACTCTTTCTACTTTATCACTAAAATTTCATATAAATGTTGATTCATATTCATTCAATCAATAAGCATCTTTGCCATGCTTGCTATGTGCTAGAAACTGTTCTAAGTACTGGAGACACAGAAACGAACCAAACAGAATGTCTCTGCTTTCATGTAGTTTATATTCTGCAGCACAAAAAGACTGGTGACAAATCAGTAAATGGATATATAACATGTCAGGTCAAGGTAAGTGCTATGGAGGAAAAATAAAGCAGGATTCAAGTAACTGAGGGAGTATGTATTTGTGTATATGTGTGTGTGTGAGAATTTTTTTTTCCCATTTGGCTATATTGTAATCTTATTTTTCTTTTTTTTTATCAAAGTACAATTGATGCACAAAATTACAGGTATACAATATAGTGATTCACAACTTTTAAAGGTTATATCCATTTGTAGTTATTATAAAATATTGGGCTTCCCTAGTGGTTCAGACGGTAAAGACTCTGCCTGCAATGTGGGAGACCTGGGTTTGATCCCTGGGTTAGGAAGATCCCCTGGAGGATGGTATGGCAACCCACTCACATATTCTTGCCTGGAAAACTCCCATGGACAAAGGAGCATGGTAGGCTATGTCCATGGGGTTGCAAAGAGTTGGACACAACTGAGCGACTAAGCACAGCATGGTATATTGTACAAAGTATCCTTGTAGCTTATTTTATGCATAATAGCTTGTACCTCTTAATCGTATACCCCTATCTTGCCCCTGCTCTCTTTCCTCTCTCCACTGATAATCACTAGTTTGTTCTCTATACCTGTGAGTCTGTTTCTTTTATATTTTCACTACTTGGTGTTTTTTTTTTTTTGGATTGTACCTATGTCCTGATATCATACAATATTTATCTTTCTCTGTCTGACTTATTTCACATAGCATAATACCCTCCAAGTTCATTCATGTTGTTGCAAATGACAAGATTTCACTCCTTTTTATGGCTGAGTACTATTCAATTGTGTATATAGGTACCACATCTTTATCCACTGATCTGTTGATAGATGCTTGGATTTCCTCCATATCTTGGCAAGTGTAAATAGTGCTGCTATTAACATTGGAGTGAGACTTAGTCATGTCCGACTCTTTGGGACTCCATGGACGGGAGCCAATCAGGCTCCTCTGTCTATGGGATTCTCCAGGCAAGAATAGTGGAGAGGGTTGCCATGTCCTCCTCCCAGGGATCTTCCCAACCCAGGGAGTGAACCCCAATCTCTCACACTGCGGGTAGATTCTTCACCTTTTGAGACACCCAGGAAGTCCCTATTTTAGACAGGAAGGCCAAGAAATGCTTCTGATAAGAAAACATTTGAGTGATGGACATGATAAGATGTGTTCGGATTCTGGGTAAGTTTTAGGAGTTTAAGCCTGAGAATTTATTGTAGAATTAGAAGGATATGAGACAGAAGGAAATAAAAGTCATTTCAAAGTGCTTGACTTGAGTAACTAGGAGAATGAAATTCTCACTTAGTGAGCTGGAGAAAAATGCTGGACAAAGAGGTTTTTTTCTTGAGAGGAAATCAGGAGTTCTGTTTTGAGATCTCTGTTGTGCATCCAAGTGGAAATACTAGGTAGGCAGATAGATATACAAGTCTGTATTGTAGGGAGAAGTTGGAGCTAGATAAACTGAATAGAAGAGATTTCAAACCGTGAGATCACCTAGGAGAAAGTATAGATTAAGAAGACTGAGCCTGGGGCCCCAATATTTATAGGTCGGGAAGATGAGGAACCAGCTGGGAAGTCAGAGAAGGACTTGCCAGTGAGGGAGAGGGAAACAGAGAGAAAGTGTGGCCTTGAGGCCAAGACAAGAAACTTTCTCAAGAAGGAAGCAGCGATTGCATGGGCCAAAACTAGTGAGGGCTGCAGCAGAGGATGACAGGATTCACGAATGAGAGGGTTACTGGTGACTCTCACGAGAGCTGTTTCAGTGGAGGAATGGAAAGAGCAAACTGGAGGAAAAGACACAGTGACAGTGTGGAGGACCCTTTCAAGGCTCTTTTTTTTTTTTTTTTTTCTGGAAAGGGGAGTGGGGAATGAGGCAGCAGCTGAGAGGGATAGGATCAGGAGATGATTACTTTAAGTGAGCTCATAAACTTTCTCAAGAAGGAAGCAGCGATTGCATGGGCCAAAACTAGTGAGGGCTGCAGCAGAGGATGACAGGATTCACGAATGAGAGGGTTACTGGTGACTCTCACGAGAGCTGTTTCAGTGGAGGAATGGAAAGAGCAAACTGGAGGAAAAGACACAGTGACAGTGTGGAGGACCCTTTCAAGGCTCTTTTTTTTTTTTTTTTTTCTGGAAAGGGGAGTGGGGAATGAGGCAGCAGCTGAGAGGGATAGGATCAGGAGATGATTACTTTAAGTGAGCTCATATACAGCATGTCTGTGAGTCCACATACAGCCCCATAGGATCCTGTAGAGAGGAAAGACTTAGAGCAGAGAGAGAGGGGCTGAGTGCAGGTGTGAGGGGCTTGAGTGGGGGTCAGGGGTAGGATTCAGCTCACAGGGGAGGACTAGCTGTAGATGAAAGCAGGGACTGTTCATCTAGCATGTAAAAATGGAAAACAAACTTGAAATGCAAAGCAGAGTCAAACAATGTAAGATTTTGTCTCACTTAATCCTTATAATAACCCCTTCATGTGGTGGAATATTATTTCTGTGTTACAGATAATCACAATGTGGACTTGGGAAAGATTTTCAGTGTAGTTGTGTATTTGTAACAATGAGAAAATGAGTAGTCAGGGAACGCTGTAGGTGGAAGTGCGTTTGATTTGGACCCAAAGAGTGGGTTGGTTCTAAATACGTGAAGGGCCGAGACAAGAACTCCAAATACATATAAGAATTCTATAAATATGTAAAAAGGCACAAAATAGAGCAAAATCCTTTCTTGGCAGGTACTTTGGAACTGAACTGCATGGATTCTAATCCTAGCTCCTGTACTTAATAGTTGTGTGACCTTGGACAAGATACCTGACTTCTCTGTGCTCTGGTTTCCCCATGTTTAACTCACAGGGGTAGTAACTGTACCTACTTCATAGGATTGTTATGAGGAATACAAACAGGTAACTGTACCTACATCCATACATACACAGAGTGGAACTGTGCCTAGAAAGTAGAGAACACTGCTTGGTTTACTTCTAAAAGTAAAGAGTTTGAAAAAAAATTGTGTATTTTTCCTCTGTGTGTGTGTGTGTACTTCCAGCAGTCCTGCTTTTGGGTATCATTGGAAGATATTCTACAAGAACTTTACAGAACAGGGAGCTCAGCTCAGTGCTCTGTGATGACCTAGAGTGGGGGGATGGGGGGATGAGTGGGAGGTCCAAGAGTGAGGGGATATATGTATACATACAGCTGATTCACTTCATTGTACAGCAGAAACTAACGTAACATTGTAAAGCAATTATACTCCAGTTTTTAAAAAGTCAAAGAGAGAAAAGAACCTTCCTCGTCTTGAAGGAGCATGATTGAAAGAAGACAGATAAGTTTGTTCACTCACTCTGTCATTCAGTCCTTCATTCTAGAAGGAGTACTCAGTCCAGCTCTGTACTGACCAGGTTGCAGAGACGGAGGACAACTAGGGCAGGGTTCCTGTGCCCAAGCTGCTCCTGGCCACCAGGAGATAGATGCAGACTTAGACTGTTTCAGTGTAGCCTGAAGGCTATTCTCATACAGATCTTCAGGAGGAAATATGGAATGTAAGGGGCAAGAGTGCTGAGTTTTTGTTTTGTCTTGTTCAACAGTAATTTATCAACTACCAGCCTTTAAGGATCAAACAGCCTAGAGAAAGAGACCAAAAAGTCACCAGACCCAGACAATCCCATGTGACATATGGCTACTAGGGTTTTATTACTATTATTTAAACTTTTTATTTTGTATTGAAGTATAGCCAATTAGCTCGTCTGGTGGCTCAGACTGTAAAGAATTTGCCTGCCAATGAAGGAGAACTGGCTTCGATCCTTGGGTCAGGAAGATCCTCTGGAGAAGGGAATGGCAACTCACTCCAGTATTCTTGCCTGGAGAATTCCATGGAATGAGGAGCCTGCTGGGCTACAGTTCGTGGGGTCACAAAGAATTGGACACAACTGAGCAACTAATACTTTCATAACTGATTAACAATGTTGTGACAGTTTCAGGTACTCAGCAGAATGACTCAACCATAGATATACCTATATCCATTCCCCTGCTTCCCACAAACTCCCTTCCCATTCAGGCTGCCACATAACATTGAGCAGAGTTCCTGAAGAGCACCAAGTTTTGATTCAGATTGTCTGGACCTAAGTCTTGGCTCTGCCACTTTCCTAACTAAAGCTCTGGGCAAGGTGGTGAGCATCAGTGTCCTCATCTGTAAAATGGAGATGATGGCGTCTGACACAAGAGGTTGCATGAGGGGCCAATGCGATTATCCAGCCTTGGCCCCGGCACACAGCCAAAGATCCGCAGGCTTTGTGGTGCTATGGCTGCTTTCCTCTCATTTCCTCTTCTGTTGTTATTGTGGTTTATGTGACTCATGAAAACACTTCTGTCTTTGGACGTGTTGAGGAAGTCTTCCTAGAAAGATGTGACTCAGACTGAGTTTTAAAGGATGGATGGGGTTTGCAGCATGAAATGATGACCAGGCAATTCAGGGAAAGGATACCGTCCCTGGTTCAGCACATCACCCTTTGGATACAGAAAGCACCTGCACCAATTTGTAAGGTAATCCAAATAAAAGCTCTTCACATCAGGTACCAAATCAGGTCCCTCGGAGATTATGTGACTCATGAAAACACTTCTGTCTTTGGACGTGTTGAGGAAGTCTTCCTAGAAAGATGTGACTCAGACTGAGTTTTAAAGGATGGATGGGGTTTGCAGCATGAAATGATGACCAGGCAATTCAGGGAAAGGATACCGTCCCTGGTTCAGCACATCACCCTTTGGATACAGAAAGCACCTGCACCAATTTGTAAGGTAATCCAAATAAAAGCTCTTCACATCAGGTACCAAATCAGGTCCCTCGGAGAATATTAGGCAAGTTTCCTCATACCTTCCTGGCTCTCTCATTCTGTGGGTCTCCTAGGCCCCTCTGTCCTGTCTGGAATGATTTCCTTTTGATTGCGATTGGAATTTTTCTTCTCTGCTCCTGAAGCCATTTTGCTTTATGAATCCTTCCCTATTGGGAGGAGGGAGTTATGTGCTCACTTGATGGATTCACAGAGAAGGGAATACAATCCAGTTGTCTTCTCAAAACCCTACCTGTACTCTTGCATCAGCACTATTTAGCTGTCCTGTTTTTCTGGATGTGTCTTATTTCAAGTTACAGTATTACTAGAATATGGTAATAAAAGCTGATCCCTCAAATATGGCCACCAAAAACTCCTCAATCCACAATGTTTAAAACAACTAGCATTCACATAAAAGGTAACACTTTGCAGAATATTGTACACATGTTTTTAAGATTTACCTATACAACAATATTGGTATTTGTAATCTTCTTCTTCAATAAAAATTGAGCGCCTATTGTGTACTTGGTATTGTTCTAGTGATGAGGTTAAAATAGAGAGCAGAATTACATAAGAGTCTTGCTCCTGAAGCTTTCAATCCAGTAAGGAAACAGATACTAACAAATCAGTTGTATCAGTCTATTCATAATGGCAAGCTAGGATAGGTGCTCTGAAGGAAAGAAACCCAGTTCTTTAAGAGCTCTGATCAGAGGCTTCTCTGGTGGTTCAGTGGCTAAGACTCCACACCCCCAATGCAGGGGGCCTGGGTACAATCTCCGGTCAGGGAACTAGATCCCACATGCTGCAACTGAGAGTTTGCATTCCACAACAAAGATCCCACATGCTTCAGTGATGATCGAGGATCCCACATGCTGCTACTAATGCCTAGTAGAGCCAAATAAGTAAATACAAAAATTTTTTTTTCATAAAATATAATGTTTATTAAATGCAGACTTAGCCTTCATTTTATCAACATCATTAACTGTTCTTATAAACAATTTTAATGTATTTTTTTCTTGACAGTAATGCCACATTGCTGCTGCTGCTACTGCTGCTAAGTCGCTTCAGTCGTGTCCGACTCTGTGCGACCCCATAGATGGCAGCCCACCAGGCTCTCCTGCCCCTGGGATTCTCCAGGCAAGAACACTGGAGTGGGTTGCCATTACATTTTTTTAAAAAAGAGCTAAGATCAGCTGAGGGTTAAGGATGGCTTCTCAGCTTCAGGTGAGAATCAACGGCTTGAATTAAAGAATGAGGCAGAGAGGAGAGAAAACCATCCTCCAAATCTGTGGTCAGAGGGAGAATATGGAGACAGACAGCTTATGGCTGGAGAGCCGACAAGAAGGCATGTTTGGGGTCACTCAGGAAAGTCAGGCAGGAGTCAGAATATGCAGGACCTCGCAGGCCTGGGAAGATCATCGACAGGTTAAGTGCAAGTGTGTCTGTGTTTGAGGTGGTGGGGTGGAATCATGTTTCAAACAAGAATTTTGACTGCAATATATGGACCAACTCTCTATATGATGGATGAAGAAACAGGCTTGAGGGATGAGAATGAGAAAGTGAAGGAAAAAGGAACTAATATTTATTGACTACATATTATAGATTTACCCTATGTACAATGTGTTGCTGTATATAACGTGTTTAGGTAATGCCTTGGATGCAGTAAGTAGAAGTACAGGCTGGTTACCGTTATCATCACACTGTGTATGGCATTCTGAATGTATTTCTTTGCATGTTTTACAAACGAGGGAACTTAGGATAAGAGAAAGCACTTCCCGGGGACTCAGTGGTAAAGAAGCTGCCTGCCAATGCAGGAGATGCAGGCTTGATCCCTGGGTTGGGAAGATCCCCTGGAGAAGGAAATGGCAACCCACTCCAGTAGTGTTGCCTGGGAAATCCCATGGACAGAGAAGCCTGGCCGGCTGCAGTTCCATGGGGATGCAAAACAGCCAGACACGTCTTAGCAACTAAACAACAGGCTAAGAGAGGTAAAGGAACTACCCAACATCACCCAGCTGGTAAGTGGCAGAGCTAGGACTCGGTGCCCAGGATCTTTCTATGTTGAGAGAACAAAGTCGAGGCAAAGCTGGGAGGATAATACTCATCATCTCAATAGGATGGTTCCCTCCCTGAAGCAGCCCAGGAATTGTTAATGCTCTTAAAGTTGTTCTAGAATTACTCTCAAGGGGATTGTCTGGACCGTGTGGATTTATTTGACTTTCACAGGGATAGACACAAATTAATCATTACTGTCTTTTTCAATTAAATAAATGTTCCCGTCATAACTTGTCCAGAATAGACTATAGAGTAACATGATTGCTAACAATGTAGAAACATAAACTCAGATTCATTCTGACATCTTTTTCTCCTCAAACTCTAAATAAGTGTAACAAGTTTCTAGTGACACTGTGATGCATTGGGGGAAACCACTTTATTGCTTAAGAGAGTATGATAACAGAGACTGGAATATCTAAGAGAGCACATAGGGTGTAGGACTGAAAAATGGAGGGCATTTATCATGTAGTAAGTTTTATGAAGAACTCTCATTATCACACTTAATTTTTAACATCCTGGTAGCTGTTGTTTGTTTAGTCGCTAAGTTGTGTCCAACTCTTTTGCAACCCTGGGGACTACAGCCTGCCAGGCTCCTCTGTCCATGTGATTGCTTAGATAAGAATATTGGAGTGGGTTGCCATTTCTTTCTCCAGGGGATCTTCCCAATCCAGGGGTTGAACCCATGTCTCCTGAATTGGCAGGTGAATTCTTTACCACTGATCTACTTAGTAAGTCCAATATCTTGGAAGTAGGTCTCTTTATTTCCATTTTAGAGATGAAACTGGGCATAAAGCAATTAAGGGACTTGGCCTTGGCCTCTTGATATATAACTCCTGCCTTTTCTACTCTGCCCTAGAACCTTATCCATGATTTTAATGTTTGGCAGAGGCTATTCCCCTTGACCATTGTCTTTAATAGGTTTACAAGAAATTTATAGTCTTTCTCCCCACCCCCAACACACTTAAATCTGATGATAGCTGGTGATTCAGAGATCATTTGCTTTGACATGAATAAAATGAGGTTTCCATTTTGATGGAATTAATCAGTTAAATTTGATATAAAAAACACTTCAAGAAAGTTCTCATGGTGGTGGTGTTCTGTCTGCCCAAGGTACGGTCTTTAGTCCAATTCATATACAAAACAGCAACTGAATAGACAAAGTGTTTGAGTTCTCAGAGTTTAAGCTGGGAGGAGAAGCAGTGCACCAATCAGAAATTACTGAGGCAGCTTCCTATATGAGTTTAAGTCTTCTGTATTTGGAAAGTCCCCCTCATGGAGATTTCTATCCATGCTACTCTTTGTCCCTCCCCAGTATATATAGGGACTTGCTAAGTCTCTATGAGGGAAGAAAGACTTCTCAGTGGGCCATTTCCTTTAGCCACCAATAACATTTTAAAGTAAATATCCAAATTAAAAATAAAAATCTATGAATTATCAATGCTTATGGAAAATACCACCCTCAATTTCAGTTCCAAACTTCTACTCCCATTTCCTGAGAATACTGATTAAAAAGCATCTTTATGGTACAATATACACTTCTCTTATTTTAAATACACAGCCTCTAGTCCAAGGCTCTTCCTGTGAGGATGAGAAACGAGCATGGGTTTTCAGAACAGGCTGCTCACCAGTTCACTTCCACAAGAGTGTGTCTAGACTTGAGGCAGAGTTGTTGTTCCTCACCAACCTTAACCTTCTATCAAGGACTGCTTGTAGGACAACCCCTACAGCTGAAAAACAGCCAGTCACTGACTTTTCTTGAATTTCTCTTTTCCTAGGATGCATCAGATCAAAAGAAACAGGCAAATCACACAGAGAAGATGCAAGACCAGCTACTGACTCTAGAAATGTTGAAAGCTGCAGTGCTTAGTTGACGGGGAATTGCCAGTATGTTTACAAGGCATTGTACACGTGCACGTAGAAAGTCCCCCTCACGTAGGCATAGCACGCTAGGTTAGAGGGTGCAGAGAAGGTCCCCCAAAGGACCAGGAACTGTTTGTACAAGACTCGGCTCACCCTTGCCTTAAGGCATCGACTTAGGACCCCACAGACCACATTGCCAGCAAGCACTGAAACTCAGCTGCGATCTTCCTGCCCTGCACTCCAAGTACAGACACTGAGCAAATCAACCCAACAACCAACCAAGTCTCCACCATCATACAGTAATAAGCCCATTCTATTTTGCTAATTGCTTTCTTGGGCATACACCAAGTTATTAAAAGGACAGTGACAAAACAAGAGAGCTTAGATAAATGTATGTGGCAGCACCTACAGCAATTTGTTTTCCCCTTAACGTTTGTTCCAGTTACTTGTTTGCATGTGAAAGAGAACAAGGAGAACTGGCAAAACATTTCTAAATTATTTTCTACTCAGCTGCATCGGTGTTGAGACCACCTTTGCAATTGTTATCCTGCTCTTCAGAAAAGACTTTCCTTGTAGAAAACAGACTGATTTTAGAAGCAGATCTGAGTCTGTGAGATAGACGCTTTTGCCAGGCACAAGAGTCTTCTAGGAGCTGCAGAAGGCAGTCTCGGTAGAGCCTGTGGGAAGTCAGACACCAGCCCACTTTTTCCCACCCACCCAGACACTCTCCCTCTCTGATCTGTACCTTCCGTGTGGCAGCTGGAAGAGAGGATGGTGTTCGGAGGTCTGAAGATGTAAGGCAGGTAACGAGAGAAGCATTTCATCTTCCAAAAAAGAAGGCAAAAGAAAAAAATCTAAATAAAAAAACAGTCTCCTGAATCCATCAGGATTCTCTCGGCCTTTAAAGCTGGCTACATCCCCACATGTTTACGGAGGCTCTCTCCCCGTGTTGCAGAGCTGGGGAGCCTGAGGAATAACTGAAGCCGGGTCCCATGTTGCCATCAGAGCCAGGGAGCACTGCCTTACATTTCTGCATGCAGCTCAAACTCAGAAGCCCCTAAGCAAGCCGCGATATAGCCTCTTCATTGGCTGCAGCTCCTCCGAGCAGGATTTGCTGAGTAAGTCAGTCTTGCCTGTAAACACACGCTGAAATGCCCTGCCTGAAACCTCTCTCTTTTCCTGTGTGGTCAGTTTCTCTTTTAGCAAGAGAAATCCAGCAGGATATGGGAGGCGTGAGGATAAGTGACCATCTCTTATTTAGCTGAAAGATCAGATGAAACAAAGACAGCATAGTGTTCCGCCCTGGAGAGAGATGACTGTTAAAAGGAGCTACCCGTAAAGCCATGGGTCTCAGGAATATTAAAGTACAGTGCAATGAAATGGGTCTCTGTCCTTGCTTAATCTAGACTGAGTTCTAGTTTTTTAATACGAAACCCAGACAATAGGACCATTTATCATTTAGGTGAAGCCAAACACTGGGTTGAGTAGTCGGTGACAGAGGGCTAACACAGACAGATTCTGTGCTCCACTCCGGCTGTTTTTTCCTGCCAGCACTCATGCCGAGGCAATAACTTGGTTCTGAGTTATTTGCTGTACAAATTGAAAGCCACAACACAAGAATAGAGGCTAAACCTAAGGGAAATGGCCTTTCACCAACCCGTGTGCCCTGATGGCATATGAAAATCTGGAACAAGGAAGTTGATGCAAGGATTACACAACTTTACCAAAACTCTCACTGAGATTGCAGAGACAGAGAGATAGAGAATATTAAAGGAAAGGACCAATTGCCAAATACAAATGATTTAGATTTGGGAGTTGGTTTGGTTACAACCCAGGAAACAGTAATAATTTTGGAAATCTTACCTCTGGAAGGTAAGCACAAGACATCATCAGTTTGGGATTTATAAGTTCCGTCAAATACACTATTGAGTATGATAAAGAGAACAGGTGAATATTTTCTGTGCTGAATTCAGAGGCACAGGAAATGATTTAAATGGCCCATAAAGGAAAACCAGTATTCCCCTGAGTGAAAATTTTAAAAATAAGATTTAATATAAAAGTTTGTCTTGAAATCTGATAGGATAATTTTTGAGCCCTTATGGGCTCTCCTCTGTATGAAAATACTTAATTTAGCATTGGAGAAATGTGCTGGTCTACCCACAAGAGCAAAGACTTAGAGCTGTAAGTAATTACAGAGTCAGCGCAGGCCAGGATGAAAGTTCACTTTTCCACCAACAGGCTCTCTCCCTGATTTCCGGACCACTGCAACATGATGACAAACTACTGCTGGGGACGGAACATTAGCCCTTTGATAATCATGTTATCGATCACTTCCTTAGACCTAGAGACCTGGCAAGGTTGGGCCATCCCAAATAAGGTGCTGTTTAGACAATGCCTAAATGGTCTGGATTAGTTTTGAGGATAATCTCAAATCCACAACAGATGAGCAAATCCGGAGGCATCTTCCTGTGAGATACAGAAATCTAATCCCTGATCAGTAATAAGTCAAATGGAAGGAGGCTTTGGGACCAACCTGACTTGAGTTTGAATCCCAGTGCATTCACTTATTGGCTGGGAAGATATAAACACAGCTTTAACATTTGTTAGCCTCAGTTTCCGGATCTGTAAAATGGTAACAACAAGGTTTTTCTCCCACTTTCTTGAGTGAAAGGAGATAATAAGCATGTGATACACCCTGTTCATTATAGACACTTGCCAAACTGTCGCTGCCAAGGCTGTTCTTACTGTTCTCGTCAGCTTTCTCTGAGCTCCTATGGCCACAGACACCATCAGAGTAATGAAAGAGTGGGTGTGCTTAAGAGAGTGGTGCTGCCATTACACCACTTGGGTTTAAGCCAATCTTTTATATTGACTTACTGTGTGATCTTGGGCAACATACTTAACATCTCTAAGACTCTTGAGAGTCTCTTAGACAGCAAGGAGATCCAACCAGTCAATCTGACAGAAATTAACCCTGAATATTCATTGGAAGGACTGATGCTAAAGCTGAAGCTCCAATACTTTGGCCACCTGATGTGAAGAGCTGACTCATTGGAATGGACCCTGATGCTGGGAAAGATTAAGGGCAGGAGGAGAAGTGGGTGACAGAGGATGAGATGGTTGGACGGCATCATTGACTCAATGGACATGAGTCTGAGCAAACTGTGGGAGATAGTGAGAGACAGGGAAGCCTGGTGTGCTGTAGTCCATGGAGTCACAAGGAGTCAGACACAACTGAGCAACTAAACAGACTGTGTGATCTTGGGCAACATACTTAACATCTCTAAGACTCTTGAGAGTCTCTTAGACAGCAAGGAGATCCAACCAGTCAATCTGACAGAAATTAACCCTGAATATTCATTGGAAGGACTGATGCTAAAGCTGAAGCTCCAATACTTTGGCCACCTGATGTGAAGAGCTGACTCATTGGAATGGACCCTGATGCTGGGAAAGATTAAGGGCAGGAGGAGAAGTGGGTGACAGAGGATGAGATGGTTGGACGGCATCATTGACTCAATGGACATGAGTCTGAGCAAACTGTGGGAGATAGTGAGAGACAGGGAAGCCTGGTGTGCTGTAGTCCATGGAGTCACAAGGAGTCAGACACAACTGAGCAACTAAACAGCAACAGCAAGTCTCATTACAGAGCTAATAAGGATAGTAATAGAATAATAATAGAATGTTACAGGATAGCATAAGGGCTAAATAGGATGGCTTACAGAAGGGTTAAACACAGTGCCTAGAATTTTGTAAGCGCTTCATAGTTTAATTGCTATTGTCTATAACAGTAATATCAGCCCTTAATCACAGTATCTTATGGCATTTACTTACCTATCTTATCTAAACAATGAAACTGTAAACTTCTCAGGGGAGATATCAATGTCTAATTCATCTTTGTACTCTTAGTGCCTCACCCATTGCCTGAATGAAGTAGGTACTCAATCAGTATTAGTTGAATGAATAAGCTAATGAATGAGTGAATGAATCCGCATATAAGGGAGAAAGCTTCTGAAAGATATTTTATAATTTTACAATTTTTGTGGAGTTCCCTCCACAAATGAAGTGAATTTGAGTCCATCATAAAGCTGGAATATATTATTCAAGCAAAGAGATTATGGAATGCATGAAGAGACATGCTTCAACTTTGCATATTTCAGTCTTAGATACACACAGTAGGCATTTAGTAAATACCTTCGGAGTCACTGGTAGACCTTCAATAAGTACTTCCTGGGTGAAAAAATACTCAGTGACAGTGCTGTCCATAATTATCCTTAAAGAACTAAACAAAGAAATGAACATTAACTGGACACAAGGCACTCGCAACCAGTCAGTACCTCATAACCTCAGTTATAAATGTCTTCTCCAGTCCCAGTTTAAAATGACTGATTTAGTGCCAGGCCTATGGACCCTACCTACCCATCTGCAGAATGGGCAAGGAACAGGAAAAGCAGATTTGAAATCTCCTCGGATAGGTGATTCCCAGGTGGGTGGTTTGTACTGCACTGTTCGAACTACTCAATGTGCTTTTGTGTCTTTCTCTCTTTGATTCTCTGAACAACTCCATTTTATGGAAGAAAAAACAGGCTGAGAGGATATAATAATTTATCCAAAGACAAACAGACCCTGATCCTCATGCCCCACCAAACCAGGAGAACCAGTGTTTCTGCATCACAATCACTTGACAATCTTGTGAGGATCGCAGTAGCTCTCAAGCCTATTGATTCAGACTCTCTGGGGATAGACCAAGAATCTGAGTATTTAGCAGTCCATGTGATTCTTACTTAAATTTGAGAACCTCTGGAGTAAGGTATTTCATTTCATGCTTTGACTTGAAGGGTCAGGGTAACAGCGCAAATGTTTCAAACATCGTTCTCATAAATTATTTGTCATATCACATTTACCCAACAATTAGTTCTACTTGACTTTATATAAGCCATCAGACTGAGTGATGGGGATACAGGATATAAGATATCATCCTTGCTCTAATGGAGTATGTTTTCCAGAAAAAAGAACTAATACACTATCATATACAGCATTATAGAGGTGACAGCAGGTATAGCAACTTCTGAAAAGTTTCTTTGGGATTATGGAGCCCCAAAGGTCAACATTAAAGATCCATGCTTTTCTTCAAAGTCATTCAGGATCACCCAGGCCACTCAAGTTGACCCAGAATCTCCCAGGGTCACCTCACATCGCTCAAGATCACCCAGTGCCACCCAGAGTCACCTAGAGCCACACAGGTTTTTCCAGGGTCATCCAAGGCCACCCAGTGCCAGGCAGTTTTGGTCAACCTACCATGTTCATCTTTACATTCTGAGTGTCTAGTCCACTGGCAAAGGACAGACTGGCTTCCATCTCTGATATTTTGTCCAAATGTGGTCAGCAACCCAGTATGAGGAATGATGATAATATGGTATTTGCCCATAAAGAGATCCATAATTCGCATTAGGTATTATTTATGAAAGGTTCCTATTAAAAAGAAATGATCTTACTGGAAACCCAGAAAATAAAGAGTTAGCAGTCATTTATTCCATAAGTTCAGCTAGACTCTGATGTGCCTCATGTCATCACACATCAAAGCACAGCTGCCAGGAGAGGATGGAATCTTTCTATGGCAAAGGGAGGCTCCAAGGCAGTGGCAGAGGTGCCTGAAGGGAAGGCCCATGAGCAGAGAGAAAGGGAAATGAGAAGCCTAGGAGGAGGGAAAGATAAAGGTGACCCATTTTAGGTGCCATGTGAGAAGGGCCTGGAGTCTGGCCCAGGGACAACAAATGCCCCAGATGACTTCCAAATGCCAGGTTCTGACACAAATGGCCAAAAAAAAAAAAGTAATTAATTGGGAGACTGTTGAATGCTGCACTGTGGATCATCAGGCTGTTCCACGCTTTCTTAAACTGAACTCATGGGAGCTCAATAAGCAACTTTGTCCTGCAAAGTCCCAACTGGAACTTTTGCCTTGGGGTCAGTGGAGCTGGGGGTCTCTAAGCAATCCATTCCCATCAGTGCCAGTTCTGTTTCCTTCTCTCACTGAAGCCCAACTCCTAAGGGAAAGCTACCCTGATCAGTCTCTTTTAGCATGTTTTTACAACCTCCTTTGGGCAAGTTGCATTATCATGATCTTTCATTTTGCTAAGAAAATTAAATTCTGGGCAGGGGTAGGTAAGCAGGGAAATTAGCTTATTTAAGATCAGTCAGGCTAAGTTTGCCCAGGTATTTACTCTCAAGTCAAAGCAGAGCAAATTCCTACTCATTCATCAAGTCCTTAAATATCACATCAGAGAGAGGTTTCTTAATGCCTCAGACAGGGTCAAATCCATCTGCTGCTGCTGCTAAGTCGCTTCAGTTGTGTCCTATTCTGTGCAACCCCATAAGACAGCAACCCACCAGGCTTTCCCGTCCCTGGGATTCTCCAGGCAAGAACACTGGAGTGGGTTGCCATTTCCTTCTCCAATGCATGAAAGTGAAAAGTGAAAGTGAAGTCGCTCAGTCGTGTCCAGCTCTTCGCGACCCCATGAACTACAGCCTACCAGGCTCCTCCATCCATGGGATTTTCCAGGCAAGAGTACTGGAGTGGGGTGCCATTTCCTTCTCCAAATCCATCTGCTACTGGCTGTCAAATACCATGCTCCCCTTTAAAAACATGCATGTATTACTGATCCTATTTGTCTAGCATCTATATATGTCAGGCATTGTACATGGTGCTAAGGAGTCAGTAGACAGATAAAAATACCTGCTCTCTTCTTTGGGTATCATCATTGCTCCTAACATAAAGGGCTATGGTGAGGATTAAATGAGGTAACTCATGAAAGTGCTTAGAATTCTACCTGGTCAAAGTTAAAAGCTATTCAATTACTTCTATAATTGCTATGAAGTATCTATCTCCCTTGCCAGGCTCTAAGTGAGAGGAGGGTAGGACTTTGACTTTTCTTTGCTGAATCCTGAGTGTGAAGTTCACTTCCTGGCCCATGATAAGAATTCAATAAAATGTGCAGGACTGAATTGAGTTGAACCAAACACGGGGAATTCTGACATAACTGCCAACATCCTCTGACTCTCTCCAGTCAGTGCCTGAATTTTATAACCTGGTACATTCTGATCTGCAAGGAAGAGGAACCTCTTTTTGGTTAGTTCATTCATCCACTGATACAAGGTAATATTTTTAGCAGCTATTAAATTCCAGGCATGGCTCTAAATGTTGGAGATGCAGCAGTGAATAATGTATTAAGGTTTAGCTCATTGAGTTTATATTTTAGAAGAAGGAGAAAGACAATAAACAAGTAAACATTAGATCAACAAGGTTATTTCAGACGGCGAAAAGAATAGTGATCCAGCAATTCCACTTCTAGGTATTTATCCAAAGAAAATGAAACTGCTAACTCAAAAAGACACACCACCCGCCCCATGTTCACTGCAGCACAATTTACAATACCCGAGATGTCAGACAACCTAAGTGTCCACTGGCAGATGAATGGATAAAGAAGATGTGTTTTGTAAACACACACACTCACACATACACACACACATACACACATACATGCACACTCAATGGAATATTATTCATCCCTAAAAAGAAGGATATCGTACCATTTGTGACTACTTGCATGGAACTTGATAGCATTACGCTAAGTGAACTAAGTGAGACAGAAAAAAATAAGGATAATGGTCTCACTTATATGTGGAATCTAAAAAACACCAGCAACCTAGATAGCATATTCAAAAGCAGAGACATTACTTTGCCGACTAAAGTCCATCTACTCAAGGCTATGGTTTTTCCTGTGGTCATGTATGGATGTGAGAGTTGGACTGTGAAGAAGGCTGAGTGCTGAAGAATTGATGCTTTTGAACTGTGGTTTGGAGAAGACTCTTGAGAGTCCCTTGGACTGCAAGGAGATCCAACGAGTCCATTTTGAAGGAGATCAGCCCTGGGATTTCTTTGGAAGAAATGATGCTAAAGCTGAAACTCCAGTACTTTGGCCACCTCATGTGAAAAGTTGACTCACTGGAAAAGACTCTGATGCTGGGAGGGATTGGGGGCAGGAGAAGGGGACGACAGAGGATGAGATGGCTGGATGGCATCACTGACTCAATGGACGTGAGTCTGAGTGAACTCTGGGAGTTGGTGATGGACAGGGAGGCCTGGCGTGCTGTGATTCATGGGGTTGCAAAGAGTCAGACATGACTGAGCGACTGAACTGAACTGAAGGGAGCAGAGTTCCAAAGAATAGCAAAGAGAGATAAGAAAGCCTTCCTCAGTGATCAGTGCAAAGAAATAGAGGAAAACAATAGAACGGGAAAGACTAGATATCTCTTCAAGAAAATTAGAGATAGCAAGGGAACATTACATGCAAAGATGAGCTCAATAAAGGACAGGAATTGTATGGACTTAACAGAAGCAGAAGATATTAAGAAGAGGTGGCAAGAATACAAAGAACTATACAAAAAAGATCTTCATGACCCAGATAATCACAGTGGTGTGATCACTCATCTAGAGCCAGACATCCTAGAATGTGAAGTCAAGTGGGCCTTAGAAAGCATCACTACGAACAAAGTTAGTGGAGACGATGGAATTCCAGTGAGCTATTTTAAATCCTAAAAGAGGATGCTGTGAAAGTGCTGCACTCAATATACCAGCAAATTTGGAAAACTCAGCAATGGCCACAGTACTGGAAAAGATCAGTTTTCATTCCAATCCCCAAAAAAGGCAATGCCACAGAATGTTCAAACTACCACACAATTGCACTCATCTCACATGATAATAAAGTAATGCTCAAAATTCTCCAAGCCAGGCTTCAAGAATATGTGAACCATGAAATTCCACATGTTCAAACTGGTTTTAGAAAAGGCAGAGGAACCAGAGATCAAATTGCCAACATCGCTGGATCATTGAAAAAGTAAGAGTTCCAGGATAACATCTATTTCTGCTTTATTGACTATGTCAAAGACTTTGACTACATGGATCACCACAAACTGTGGAAAATTCTGAAAGAGATGGGAATAGCAGACCAGCTGACCTGCCTCTTGAGAAATCTGTATGCAGGTCAGGAGGCAATGGTTAGAGCTGGACATGGAACAACAGACTGGTTCCAAATAGGAAAAGAAGCACATCAAGGTTGTATATTGTCACCCTGCTTATTTACCTTATATGCAGAGTACATCATGAGAAACGCTGGGCTGAATGAAACACAAGCTGGAATCAAGATTTCTGGGAGAAATATCAATAACCTCAGACATGCAGATGACACCAGAAAGTGATGACACCAGAAAAAGAACTAAAAAGCCTCTTGATGAAAGTGAAAGAGGAGAGTGAAAAAGTTGGCTTAAAGCTCAACATTCATAAATCTAAGATTATGGCATCTGGTTCCATCACTTCATGACAAATAGATGGGGAAACAGTGGAAACAGTGGCTGACTTTATTTTGGGGGGCTCCAAAATCACTGCCGATGGCGATTGCAGCCATGAAATTAAAAGGTGCTTACTCCTTGAAAGAAAAGTTATGATTAACCTAGACAGCATATTAAAAAGCAGAGACATTACTTTGCTAACAAAGGTCTATCTGGTCAAAGCTATGGTTTTTCCAGAAGTCATGTACAGATGTTGAGAGTTGGACTATAAAGAAAGCTGAGCGCTGAAGAATTGATGCTTTTGAACTGTGGTGTTGGAGAAGACTCTTGAGAGTCTCTTGGACTGCAAGGAGATCCAACCAGTCTATCCTAAAGGAGATCAGCCCTGAATATTCATTGGAAGGACTGATGTTGAAACTGAGACTCCAATACTTTGGCCACCTGTTGCAAAGAGCTGACTCATTTGAAAAGTCCCTGATGCTGGGAAAGATTGAGAGCGGGAGGAGAAGGGGACAACAGAGGATGAGATGGTTGTATGGCATCACTGACTCAAGAACATGAGTTTGAGCAGACTCCGGGAGTTGGTGACGAACAGGAAAGCCTGGCCTGCAGCAGTTCATAGAGTCGCAAAGAGCTAGACACAATTGAGCGACTGAACTGAACTGAACAGAACTATTAATACATACATCTACAACTAATGTTATTTGTCAATTATACTTCATTTTTTAAAATGTAAACTGTGTAAAATAAATTGAGAGATGCAGTTTTGCTTGAATGGTCATGGAAGGCTTCTCTGAGGAGGTGACATTTTCAGCTGAGACTGAAAGACAAGGTGCTGGCCAAGTAGGGTTTTGGTCCTCTTTTTCCCTCTGAAGCCTCTGATTTACCTTCAGAGCAATTTGTTCTTCTAATTTAACGGCTAAAGTATTTGATTAAAGAAACAAAATCATCTATATGGCAATTAAAAAAATAAGTAAAAATACAATATATGTTCCAAAAAATAAAGTAATAAATGATATAGTGTTTGACTCACTGCATTACTATAAGTTTGGTGGGGACACAGGGTGTGCTCTCTCCATCATTGTGGCATCCACCCAGACCAAGCTGAGAAGTCAGTGGAGACCTGATCCACTTTTCTGATTGGCAGTCTGGATCATCTGCTGAGCCAGCTGTCTTGGCAAATGACTAAAGCAAGTGAGAGGTGGGCAACCACAGATAAGACTAAAGAGGATTCCGGAGATGGAGGACGGGCTCAATTTAGAGCAGCTGCTAGCATGCAGCAAAGAAACAGACAAAATGTAGTCACTTAGAACAGAAGATTTTGGCTCTCAATGAAAAGACTGTAGAATGAAAAGCATAATAAAACCAAGCACATTTCCCACTAAATTTTTTATTTTAATTCTTACAGTACCTACAAAAATAGACAAGTAACTTCTCCCAATTTATCAAGAGACATTGGAGCAAATAGCCAGTTTGTTTATTTCTTACCTCCCTACTCAACTTTATACTCTGTGCCTTATCCTTCTCCCCCACTCCCACCACCATAGTCCTTGGCATTGTTTGGAGGTCACTGATGGTAAGTGTATAAAATAAAGATATATAAAGATATGTGCTCTCTCTCACATATGCTCTCTCTCTCTCTATATATATATATGCACATATATGTGTGTTTAGCCACTCAGTTGTGTCCAATTCATTTGTAATCTCATGGACTGTCCCCCACCAGGCTCCTCTGTCCATGGAATTTCCCAGGCAAGAATACTTGGAGAGGATTGCCATAACTGTCATCTCCTCCTCTAGGGGATCTTTCTGACCCAGGGATCCAACCCACATCTCCTGCATTGCAGGAGGATTCTCTACCACTAAGCCACCAGGGAAGCCCATATATAAATTCTAAACCATAGAAACATGACTTGATTTTAATAGATGAGGATAAGAATCATAATTACAAAACCACCAAATCTGAGTTCTTACTAGGTTTAGCCACTCTGCTAACCACTATACCTAGAAGATCTCATTTAATCTCAAAAATTACAATAAAGTAAATGTTTTCATCTGTTTACACATGAGGAAATTTGCACAGAGATGCTAAGTAACTTGCCAAGTGCAAGCAGGTAGAAGAGTTAAGATTCCAGTGCGGACTTTTCACTGCTCCCCCCATGCTGTATAGGTGCCATGCTGCTACCTGGACTCTAGGATCTTGACGTTTTCTCCTGCGTGGTCTGATGTAGGACAGAACACCTAGAATCAGACTAAATTCCTGTGTCTAATTATTTGGAACTTGTGAACATTTGATCGGGGCTAGTCAAGTTTACTTGGAGAAGGCAATGGCCCCCCACTCCAGTACTCTTGCCTGGAAAATCCCATGGACGGAGGAGCCTGGTAGGCTGCAGTCCATGGGGTCGTGTAGAGTTGGACACGACTGAGCGACTTCACTTTCACTTTTCACTTTCATGCATTGGAGAAGGAAATGGCAACCCACTCCAGTGTTCTTGCCTGGAGAATCCCAGGGATGGTGGAGCCTGGTGGGCTGCCATCTTTGGGGTCCCACGGAGTTGGACATGACTGAAGCAACTTAGCAGCAGCAGCAGCAGTTAGTTTACTTCTGATCTATTTAAAAGAAAGGGCTTACTAATGACTAGCATGATCATGTCGGGGAATCTAACCAAATCCATGCATCCACCTAATCACTGACCCCAGAGAGCCAATATGCACTGAAGGTTTACTATTTCTAAGACACAGTGCCAAAAACTGTAGGAGTCTGTGTGTGCTAAGCCGCATCAGTCATCTTAGACTCTGCGACCCTATGGACTGTGCCCGCCAGGCTGTCTGTGGCATTCTTCAGGCAAGAATACTGGAGTGGGTAGCCATTTCCTTCTCCAGGGAATCTTCCTGATCCAGGGATTGAACCAAAGTCTCTTATGTCTCCTGCACTGGCAAGCAAAGTGGGGGGATGAATAAGAAACAGAGCATAAAGATATGAAAAATACAAATATTTTAAAAATTACAGAAAGGCCACAATACAGTAACAGATAAAGTGCAAAGCAGGAAACTCTCATACCTAATTGGGACATGGAGTCAGATTCCAAGAAGACTTCCTGGAGGTGGTGGCATTTGAGATAGCCTTTAAAGGATGGGGAGAAGCTAAATCTGTAGAGATGTGAGTGGTAAGAACATTCTGATAGGCAGCAATAATTAGAGCAATAGTTTGAAGACAAGGAACCTCAAGAATTATATAGGGGAATAATAAGTGCTTCTATTAGTCATTCTATTGTAAGACATTCCTTTTTTTCTTTTTAATATTTATTTATTTGGCTGCATTTGGGTCTCCGTTGCAGCAGGTGGACTCTCTAGCTGTGCTGAAAGGGCTCAGCAGTTGCAGCGCACAGGCTTTGTTGCTCTGTGGCATGTGGGATCTTTTTTCCCCAACCAGGGACTGAACCTTCATCTCCTGCATTGTAAGGTGGCATTGCAACGGGGATTCTTAACCACTGGACCACCAGGGAAGTCCCTGTAAGACATTTCTTAATGCTACTTTATGAACATGAAAATAATATCACAGTAAAAATTTTAATATATATTCACAACTCAAATTCACTCTTTCCCCTGTTTACTGTAATCAATGGAATTATAAAATGTGCTTTAAATTTATAAAGATTCCAGCTTCTAAACTGGGTTTGTGCACTCACTGGCTTGCACTCAGAAACAGTGGACTTCAACCTCCCTTATCCAAGCTGGATAAAGAACAACCCACTTATTCAGTCTGTGTAATGTCTTAAAGCCTTTGTAAGAAGAAAGCATTCCAATGTAAATCCAGGATGTGTTTCCAGTTCCTCAAAAGGAATTGCCTTGTCTACTTTTCTCCTGTGCAGTTCTGGGTTTTAATTAAACCATGAACAGTAGGAAAAGCAATGATATGCTAAGATAACAACAACATATCTCATAAAGATTTCTCTGATGACAATGTCCATTCTGGCCGCACGCCCCAGTACTCAGCAGCCCTATTTCCCTTTGGTCGGATGAGAACGTTAGAGGATTTTAAGGCAACCAGCGCATGAACCTGCTGGTGAGACAGTTTTCTGACCTTTAGGCCACCCTGTGCAAGAAAAGGCCTTTGAGTGATCAAGCTTAATGCCTTCTCTGGAAAACACTTTTAATTCAAGCTTTCCCTTGATTCTGAGAGGCCATAATAGTAAATCTTTAAGGAGGTAACAGGGGAGAAAATGTTCCACTTGTTGCTCTTGAGGCATGGACCAAGACTTGTTCATTCAGCCAAGACTTCCCCAGAGAGTCCTCACTGCACATGCAGCCTGCGAGGAGCTCTATTTGGCCTGCAGAGTATTTTATATTTTAATGCAAACTTCATGCCTTTAAATGGGCTGTTCACCCACAAGTTTCTCTGCATCTGTGGAGACGTACACTTTTCTATTCCTCTCTATCTATAAGCTTTGCTTTCCGCAGGGCTCCTCAGCGTCAGCACTGTTGTCATTTGGGGCTGGATAACTCTCTGTTGGCGGTGGCAGAGAGGTTGGGGGTGCAGGGTCTGAAGGATGGGGGAGAAGGTCTATGCTGTGCGTTGTAGGTTTAGTAGCACCTGCAACCTTCTAGATGCCAGTATTGAGCCTTCCCCACCTTTTTGATGTTGTGACAATTAAAAAAAATTGTTTTCAGATACTGTTGAATATCCCCATGAAGGGCAACCCCCCTCCCAAACCCACCCCCACAATGAGAATCACTGCTTTATAGCAACATGGTTTCAGAGACCAGGTCTGGGGTAATGGTCTCCTAGATTGTACATCAGGCAGCATAATGTGGGTAAGTAAAACATTGATTAGAAATAAGGAGAACTGAGCTCTAACTGTACTTTTTCATGTCTCAGTCTTCACCTCATTTTCACACAGATTGGGTGTATAAATCCTGTTCAATAATATTCATGAATTTTTTTCACAGTTTCAAAATATATCGTTGATGCCATTTGGTCTAATCTGGGTCTTTAGGCAGCCACTGATACTGGCACATTGAAAAATGGAATCTCTATTCTGTGATAAATTATTCAAGTTTGAAGGAATCCCATCCGCCAATTTGACTGACAGGGCATTGAACTAGTAATAAGAAACCTCACTCTTGCCACTAGGATGACTTTTCTTAGCCTCCTCTGCCTTATTGGACTTTGCCAATTTCATGCATGCATTTATTCAATAATATTTGCTCAGTACCACTATGTGCCAGGCCCTGTGCTGGCCATTAGGGCTGTTTATACAACTTGTAATGGTAGTAGACATAGTGTACATGGCCCTGTCTCCACAGAGGTTATGATCTAGTAGAGGAAGCATGCAAGGAGTAAGAAAATTATAAAGCATTTGGGAAGTGCTATGAAATAAAACAGGCTTCCCCGCTGGCTCAGGATAAAGAATCTGCCTGCCGATGCAGGAGACACAGGAGATGAGAGTCCCATCCCCGAGCCGGGAAGAATCCCTGGAGGAGGAAATGGTAACCCATTCCAATGTTCTTGCCTGGAGAATCCCACGGACAGAGGAGCCTGGTGGGCTACCGTCCATGGGGTCTCAAAGAGTCTGACATGACTGAGTGAGCACACACACACATTCAGGACCTCCTAGAAGGCCATCAAGCTGAGAGTTCAGGGTTAGGAAAGGCTTACTGGGAAAGTAAAATCAAGGGGAGATCTGAATGATAAGTAGGGGTGCACCAGGGAAAAAGAAGGTGAATAACATTTTTGGCAAAGAGGACAGCATGTGCAGCATGCTGGAGGAGGGGATGGAGCATGCGGGGCGTGAGGAAAAACAACGAGTGAGGCTGGAAGTATTCTGAGAACAGTGGAGCCCACTGAAGGACTGAGGGAGTCAAGTGACATGTGTGCACACAAGCAATGATCAAGACTACTGCAGGTACAGGGTGAAGAACAGGTTGGAGGTGGTCAAGACAAGGAGGATGGAGAAAACCAAGGAGGGTGCTTCAGTATCCAGAGGAAGAAAGATGGTACCCAAACTGAGATTGTGGCAATGGGGTGGGAGAGACCAAGAGATTTCAGACTGTAGCTGAGATATTTTGAAGGAAGGATGACACAGGACCAAGACTACACAAGCAAGCGTGTTTTCAGGGAAGTCAGGAAGACAGTGTCATAGAGGACTTTAAAGTGTGGGTGGGCTTTTGGAAGAAGTGCAGTTGACCAAGGCCACTGCTGATCATAACAACAACAACAAAAAAAAAATGAAAGAACATTTATGGGGCTCCTGCTGAGTGCAGGTCCCTGAGCTAACGAATAATAGGCATTATCTCATTTAAGTCTGGCAACATCCCTGGGATACAGGATGTATTATTCTTAGTAAGTACTCAAGGACACACAACTGAAAATGATGAAGCCAAGATTCACACTCAGCTTCCTGACTCCAGTGCCCACTGTCTGAACCACCACATATCAGCACTACTAATTCACTTGAGTTGTTCACTTCTAGGTTTAAATCATAGGTCTTCTGGTCACTAGAAAGTTCTAGAGGAATCACTGCCTCACTTAAACTCTTTGAATCTCAGTTTCTTCAGCCATAATCTGGGTATTAGAAATACTTCCTTCACAGGGTTGGTATAATGATTGCGTGCGTGCATGTGTGCTAAGTTGCTTCAGTCATTCCGACTCTTTGCAACCCTATGGACTTGTAGCCCATCAGGCCCTTTGTCTATGGGAGTCTCCAGGCAAGAATACTGGAGTGGGTTGCCATGCCTTTCTCCAGGTATAATGATTAAACTAGCCCTAATAATGAGAGAGCAAGCATTTATTGATAGTGACTATTTTCCATGCTATATTATGAATACTTTATATGTATTATCTTGTTTCATCTTCACAAGGTCCCTTGAAGTAGCTTCTTTGTCTCTATATTGTAGATGAGGACACAGGCGCAGACAGATGAAATGCATACTCCGAGCTCAGTAACTGGGATGCAGACATTCTCGTGCATGTCTGAAGCCTGTGTTCTTCACAGCTGTGTCAAGCTGCCTCTACCAAAAAGTCAGATCTTAGAAAGTACTTGACAGGGCAAGAGCCTACTATCTGAGAAATGTTGTTGCTTGGTGCCGGATACAATTTCTAATCAAATTAAAATTTAACACATTTCTGATAAGTGCTAGGTACTGTTTTAGGCAGACAAAATAGACATGGCTCCTGTCTTAATGCCTGTGTTAGGTTTCTGGAAAGTCATTTCTAATCAGCTGTTTTTCCATTGTCAGGCCACTGCTGTCCAGATGAAGTTGGGAGATGTCAGTGTTTTATGAGGAAGGTTCAGGGGAGGCCGAGAGACCCGGGCTTCATCAGAAGCTAAATCCAGAGTGCTGAGCCAAACTTCTGATGTGATTAATCTGACTGTCGCCCCAAAGACCCCACGGAGACCCTTGGAGGGGCTGCTGACCTGCTTCTTCCCATCTTTATGCACCTTTGTGAGGCAAGGAGCCAGTATTTCAGCGTCTAGGTGAAAGAAAACAACTGGCTTCCAGAGGAGTCAGAAACATTTATCCCACAGACATTTGGTGGCCAGATGTCAGGGACCACAGATTCATGGAATTTTTAAACAGGAAAGGAGATTGGAGTGCTAATCTAACCTCATAGTGTGACAGGGGAACCTGAGTGGTGGATACATTCAGGGGTAACTTGGAGATGGAAACTTGTAGCTTTGTTTGTGTTTTGTTTTCTTTCTGCACCTGGCTCCCCCATCTATACAATGTGGATATTAGACGTGACTGTCAACCTCCCTTCATACTACAGTATGGTATGAATCGAAGTGTTCAAATCAAAGTTACCTATTTGCTCACAGACATAATATGGACAAATAATACTTTGATTAGGAGTAATGGAGTACATTATGAGAAACATTGGGCTGGAAGAAGCACAAGCTGGAATCAAGATTGCCAGGAGAAATATCAATAACCTCAGGTATGCAGATGACACCACCCTTATGGCAGAAAGTGAAGAGGAACTAAAAAGCCTCTTGATGAAAGTGAAAGAGGAAAGTGAAAAAGTTGGCTTAAAGCTCAACATTCAGAAAATGAAGATCATGGCATCTGGTCCCACCACTTCATGGCAAATAGATGGGGAAACAGTGGAAGACTGTATTTTTTGGGGCTCCAAAATCACTGCAGATGGTGATTGCAGCCATGAAATTAAAAGACACTTTGAAGGAAAGTTATGACCAACCTAGATAGTATATTCAAAAGCAGAGACATTACTTTGCTAACAAAGGTCCATCTAGTCAAAGCTATGGTTTTTCCAGTGGTCATGTATGGATGTAAGAGTTGGACTGTGAAGAAAGCTGAGTGCTGAAGAATTGATGCTTTTAAACTATGGTGTTGGAGAAGACTCTTGAGAGTCCCTTGGACTTCAAGGAGATCCAACCAGTCCATCCTAAAGGAGATCAGTCCTGGGTGTTCTTTGGAAGGACTGATGCTAAAGCTGAAACTCCAGTACAGTGGCCACCTCATGTGAAGATTTGACTCATTGGAAAGGACTGTAACGCTGGGAGGGATTGAGGGCAGGAGGAGAAGGGGACGACAGAGGATGAGACGGCTGGATGGCATCACCAACTCGATGGACATGAATTTGAGTGAACTCTGGGAGTTGGTGATGGACAGGAGGCCTGGCATGCTGCAATTCATGGGGTCACAAAGAGTCGAACACGACTGAGCAACTGAACTGAACTGAATGAGTATTACAGCTTCCCTGGTGGTCAGATGGTAAAGAATCCGCCTGCAATGTGGGAGACCTGGGTTTGATCCCTGGGTTGGAAAGATCCACTGGAGGAAGGCACAGCAACCCACTCCAGTATTCTTGTCTGGAGAATCCCCATGAATGGAGGAGCCTGGCAGGCTACAATCCATGGGGTGGTGAAGAGTCGGCCACCACTGAGTTACTAAGCACAGCACAGCACAATGAATATTAAGAAATTGCTCATGTTTGTTGATAATATGGAGTCAATTGGCTATCTACAATTGCCTTCCCACTGTTATGGCATTATGTAGGTAGAAACTGAGTCCAGAATCATCTATAGACCTTTATTGCTCTTCCCAAAGATAAGGCTTGTGTTTGCACCCATGTGTAAGTAATCCTTTTAGTAAACACATGAGACTGATGAACATTTTAAATTCATGTTGAAAAAAATGTATCAAATTTACCAAATATTAAATATTAAAGAAATAATTATCTGAATGGTGGGATGACAGGTTATTTTTATTTTCATATAATCTGTGCTCTCTCATTAGCATAATAGCTAACATTTACTTAGTAATTACTTGGTGTCAGGTTCTGTGCTATACATGGTTGATTTACTGCTCATGACAAGTCTATAAAGGAGAAAACTACTTACCCGGCCCCCCTCCTCATTTTACTGAGGAGAAAAGTAAAGTTCAGTAAAAAAAGCTTATGCAAATTATTTAAAGGGACATAGAATGTGGTGCCACTGGGATTCAAACCCAGGCTATCACTTTAGAGTTCATGCTTTTAACTCTGATAAATCCATTCTTCCTGATTCCTCAAGTCTGTATTAAGGATACTGAGTATCATTTTATTTGAAAAGAAATGCAACTATTGAGTTGGCCAAAAAGTTTGAGTTTTTCTGTGAGATCTAATTGAAAAACTCAAATGAACTTTTTGGCCAACCCAATATTTAAAATCCCAACAGTACAGTACGTGAACTGTGAACTTCCAGATGTTTAAAGTGGATTTAGAAAAGGCAGAAGAACAAGAGATCAATTGCCAACATCTGTTGGATCATCAAAAAAGCAAGAGAGTTCCAGAAAGACATCTATTTCTGCTTTATTGGCTATGCCAAAGCCTTTGACTGCACAGATCACCACAAACTGTGGAAAATTCTGAAAGAGATGGGAACACCAGACTATATGACCTGCCTCTTGAGAAATCTGTAGGCAGGTCAAGAAGCAACAGCTAGAACTGGACATGGAACAACAAACTAGTTCCAAATCGGGAAAGCAGTACATCAAGGCTGTATATTGTCACTCTGCTTATTTAACATGTATGCACAGTACATCATATGAAATCCCAGGCTGGATGAAGCACAAGCTGGAATCCAGACTGCCAGGACAAATATCAGTGACTTCAGATATGCAGATGACATCACCTTTATGGCAGAAAGTGAAGAACTACAGAGCCTCTTGATGAAAGTGAAAGAAAAGAGTGAAAAAGTTGACTTAAAGCTCAACATTCAGAAAATTAAGATCATGGCTTCCCATTGCTTAATGGCAAATAGATGGGGAAACAATGGAAACAGTGAGAAATTTATTTTTGGGGGCTCCATGACTGCAGCCATGAATTTAAAAGGTGCTTGCTCCTTGGAAGAAAAGTTTTGACCAACCTAGGCAGCATATTAAAAAGCAGAGACATTACTTTGTCAACAAAGCTCCATCTAGTCAAATGTGTGGTTTTTCCAGTAGTCATGTATGGATATGAGAGTTGGACTATAAAGAAAGCTGAGCACTGAAGAATTGATGCTTTTGAACTGTGGTGTTGGAGAAGACTCTTGAGAGTCCCTTGGACTGCAAGATTAAATCAGTCAATCCTAAAGGAAATCAGTCTTGGATATTCATCAGAAAGACTGATGCTAAAGCTGAAATTCCAATATTTTGGCCACCTGATGTAAAGAACCGACTCATTACAAAAGATCCTGATGCTGGGAAAGATTGAAGGCCTGAGAAAAAGGGGATGACAGAGGATGAGATGGTTGGATGGCATCACCGACTCGATGGACATGAGTCTGACTGGTGAGTCGTAGTCAGTTCATGGGGTCACAAAGAGTCGAACACGACTGAGCAACTGAACTGAATCGAATATTTTAAAAGTTAAAGCTGATTGGTATTTTGCTGTTGCTGTTTGTTTTTTCTTTATTTGCATGGGAAAGATAGAGTTTGTGAATTACTTTTTCAGTTTTAGCTTCATCAATTGGTTTAAGGTGCTATTAAATAAAAATATTTTGTAAAGACAGCTTATCTTCAGCAAGTTGTAAATTACTTATTAAAATACATTCTGTCTCAGATTCATCCCATGAGAAGCTGCACTTTACATCAATCACAGACTAATAAAAAGGAAGAATGTAAATTCTCATGCATGTGTGAATGGTAAGTTGTAGAAAATTATCATCCATTTTCCTTAGAAAATAGACACTTGGTATCAATATTTGGAAATCATTACTGCTTGAATACTGTTTGCATAGAACTGTCAGCACTGAAATTGCCTGATACATTTGATGAATGGTGTAGAGTAGGCTCACACCAAGAACTGACTTCTGCCATAATGTGGGGAAAGGTTGTTTTAAACCGTGATCAGAAGAATCACTCCTGAAAAGCAAGTTATCATGATTCTTAAAGAAAGAGCTGACAAAAGTTTGGAAATGCCCAGCATGGTAAGGAGCAAAATTAAAAAAAAAAAAAAAAAGATTCCTCCATTCCCTGAACTATATATAAACCAAGGACGCCTCAGTTCTGTGGACTCCCCAATTAAAGTGATCTCAACAATGCCTTGAAAGTCAAATTCTAGGCACTGACTAAAATTAAATTTTACTAGTTCCTACTGTGGTCCTTGGCAAGGAGACCACAGTGAGCTCCAGACCACAGGTAATGTTGAACTCTGAGAGGTGAGTATGAAGACCTCTGGGTTGCATGCAAAACAAAACAAGCATGTGATAAAAAAAGTCTGAGTTTAGAGACGAGATTTAATTTTCTCAATACAACTTTAGGGAAAGTTACATTACTGAAGTTCTCCATTGGGGTGAAATACCCTAGGCTTGTTGGGAGGTCAAATGACCAATTCTCCATTTTATTACTAGTTCTGAAAACATGAGGGTACTCCCATACCTAAAAACCTCCAGTGGCTCTAATATCCAGAACAAGACACAAAGTGGTTGCCATAGATTTCCAGGCCTTGCCTGAACCTGCTGCTGCTGCTCATGACCTCATCCTTCCCCCACCCACCACTCCCGTCTTTCTGGGCTTCCTTCTGGTCATGCTAAGTTTGCTTCTGCTGCAGGACCTTTGCACTTCCTGTTCCCTGGGTCAAAACAGTAGTCCAGCACACCTTTTGAACCTGGCTTCTGTTCATTATTTGGGTCTCACTTCTTTAAAAAAAGCCTCAGAGAACAACCATGCGAGGTAGTGTTCCCCGTCACCTCATGCAACCACAACCCCAGTATCACATTTTATATTTTTTATAGCTTGTCACCATCTGAAACTACCTTGTGCTTCCAAAAGCTTGCTTTATTCTTTGTCTTTCTCACTCACTACAATGAAAGCTGCATAACACAAAAGACCTTGGTTATTTCGAGTACTGCTGTATTTTCAACAGCTAGTACTCAATATTTACCAAACAAGTAGCTGAGTGAAATTCAATATTCTTACCCCTAATCATACTATTATAAAGGTACCTACACTCTTCTTCTTCTTTTTTTTTTAAAAAAGCAGCTCTACCTAATAAATTAAAAATAAACACTGAAGAAAAAGCCATAATTCTTCCTTGAAACCTTGAGTACAAAACCAGTTACCACTCCACAGTGTCTATGTGCTTAATTATTTATTCTCAGCTTTTAAATTCCATTGACAAATAACACAGGGAATAAGCTGGCATGATGCTGAGCCTGCTTAATTAGTAACACAAAAAGAAAACAAAAGGCAAGTTATTGTCTCATACATCCAGATACCAGCTTTAAGGAAGTCAGCTCACGAAAGCTTGGCCTTTGGATTTACTGGAGCCCAAACTGTCTAAACTCCGGGAGTTGGTGATGGACAGGGAGGCCTGGTGTGCTGCAATCCAGGGGTCACAAAGAGTGGGACACGACTGAGAGACTGAACTGGAATGAATGTTCTACAAAGAACTAGCCAGTGAACTTCTACCCTTTGCCCAGTGGTGACACTGGAAGTAAAGAACCCGCCTGTCAATGCAGGAGCCATAAGAGACACAAGTTTGATCCCTGGGTCAGGAAGATCCCCTGGAGGAGAGCATGGCAACCCAATCCAACCCAACTGCCTGGAGAATCCCATGGACAGAGGATTCTTGTCGGCTATAGTCCATGGCATTGCATAGTCAGACATGACTGAAGTGACTTAGCATGCATTCAGCAATGGAGTTCGTCTGCCTCTGCTTCCTGTAGTTGACATGGTTCCTGCTGGAAAGAGGAACCAGATTTTATCATAGTATCTTCTACTTGGAGATGATCATGCTGTTTCAAGTTGCTGTGCAAGCCTGATCCACTTAGGGCAGCGAGGCTAATCCCATTCTTGTTAATGTTGGTTGAGAAGTGGGTATAGGACTCAGACTAAGGCCAAAAGCCCATCGTAAGAAATCGTTAGGGACACTGCCAAAGAATTGTAAAAAAAATAAAATAAAAAAACCCATAACAATGTCTTTACACCAGAATTTGTTGTGTCTGAACATGACGCCCTGAATGACTACAGTTGTCTTGGGACAAAGCTGACATTCCAAGGGCAGCAAAGCAGGGAGATGGAGAGAATCTGAGTTCTGCATGCTGTACTCCAGACAGGGAATTAATCAACTCTGGGGGACACCTGACTCAGGGCTTATTTTGTGAAAAACTGACTTATGACACTGACCTAAGCTCAACTGTGCTCTTTGTTCTGACCTTGGCACCTTACCATTTATTATTGACCTACTACTTAAATGAGCATTTTGTGACTAGTAGTTCTCTACCTCATTCAAGTAGAAGTTCAGGTCTTTAAAATGGTCTCTAAGGCCCCTGCTTGCACTGCTTTTCCTTATCTCTGTCTCCACCTCCCACAACTTCTCCCTTTGGTCACTCAAGTCCAGCCCCACTACTCAAACCTTTTGACTGTGTGGATCACAACAAACTTTGGAAAATTCTTCATGGTATGGGAATACCAGATCACCTGACCTGCCTCTTGAGAAATCTGTAAGCAAGTCAAGAAGCAACAGTTAGAACTGGACATGGAACAACAAACTGGTTCCAAATCGGGAAAGCAGTACATCAAGGCTGTATATTGTCACTCTGCTTATTTAACTTATATGCAGAGTACATCATGTGAAATTCTTGGGCTGGATGAAACACAAGCTGGAAACAAGATTGCCAGGAGAAATATCAATAACCTCAGATATGCAGATGACACCACCATTATGGCAGAAAGTGAAGAGGTGCTAAAGAGCCTCCTGATGAAAGTGAAAGAGGAGAGTGGAAAAGCTGGCTTAACACTCAAAATTCAGAAAACTAAGATCATGGCATCTGGTCCCATCACTTAATGCAAATAGATGGGGAAAAAAATGGAAACAGTATCAGGCTTTATTTTCTTGGACTCCAAAATCACTGCCGATGGTGACTGCAGCCATGAAATTAAAAGATGCTTACTTCTTGGAAGAAAAGTTATGACCAACTTAGACAGTATATTTAAAAAAGCAGAGATATCACTTTGCTGACAAAGATCCATGTAGTCAAAGCTATGGTTTTTCCAGTAGTCATGTACGAATGTGAGAGTTGGACCATAAAGTCTAAACTCTGAAGAATTGATGCTTTCAACTTGTGGTGGCTGGAGAAGACTCTTGAGAGTCCCTTGGACTGCAAGGAGATCCAACCAGTCCATCTTAAGGGAAATCAACCCTGAATATTCATTGGAAGGACTGATGCTGAAGCTGAAACTCCAATACTTTGGCCACCTGATGTGAAGAACTGATTCATTGGAAAAGACCCTGATGCTGGGAAAGATTGAGGGCAGGAGGAGAAGGGGATGACAGAGGATGAGATGGTTCGATAGCATCAATGGATACTCAATGGACATTAGTTTGAGCAAGCTCCGGGAGATGGTGAAGGACCGGGAAGCCTGGCGTGCTATGTCCATGGGGTCGCAGAGTTGGACATGACTGAATGACTGAACAACAACAACAAAGCCTCAGGTCTAGTCCTTGAACATACCAGACGAGTTTTTGCCCCAGAGTATTTATACTGACCGTTACCTCTGTCTGGAACTTGCTTCTGCAGACATTCTCATGACTTACTCTCTCACCTTCTTCATCTCATTGCCAAAATGCTACCTTTTGCATGACTTCTTGATCATCCTATTTAAAAGTGAACACCCACATCCCTAGACCCTCCATTGTTTCACTTTCCACAATTGCCCTTATAACTTTATAGCTTATATTCTGCTTACTTTATGTGTTGTCTATCCCTTCTGCTACTGAATCTCCAAGGCCTAGAATGCCTACAACTCAGAAGGTACTGAGTAGATATATTGGAACTAAAGAGGAGGTAATAACTCTTTCACTGTTCCATAAGTTTTGAGATGAATTTTCCTGTTGCAGGGAAAAGCATCTTAAGGGAAGACTTTTCCTTGAGCTGCCATGTGACCAATGCCCTGAATTCTCGAGACTGTCAACCATGTTTTAAATTCAGCTAGCATTTCTAGAACACAGTGCTCCCAACCCCAAAGCTACTATCAATCTATATTGAGTATACTGGGCAATCTATATTGCTCTATATATTGAACAGAGGAAAAATTGCTGGTATGGGATTCAAAAGTTTGCTTTCTGATCTCTATGAGACCATGGGCAATTTAAAATTTATTTCTATCTGTCTTAATCTTTTCATCTCTATGAGGAATAATCTATCTACCATCAGTAATATCTATACTATCTCTTTTATCTCTGTAATGTGAGATTATAAACCCTACTCTAGTTATCTCTCATGGGGATTTTAAGAAATATATAACTCATACATGTTATAAGCAGAAAACTGCTATGTATATAAATGATGAGTTGTTTCAAATGAGCTATTTCATTCTCCTGTAAACATTCATTAGTGTTGTATTAATGGTAACCATGAATATTTTTTTTTTTTGCTTTGTTGATATTTATTACTGCTGAAGCCCCTATTCCTTAGGTAGTCACTGAGCCCCTTCTTGGTACCAGGCTATTTTCCAGGGATGCGCTATCACCATGGTTAAGAACAGAAACTCTGAGGTCAGAAAGGTGTGCTACTGGAGTAGGTTATTAAACTTTTTGTTGTTGTTGTTTAGTTGCTAAGTTGTGCCCAACTCGAACTCTTTGCAACCCTATGGACTGTAGCCCACCAGGCTCCTCTGTCCATGCAATTTCCCAGGCAAGAATACTGGAGTGGGGTGCCATTTCCTTCTCCAAGGGATCTTCCTGACCCAGGGATCGAATCTGTGTCTCCAGCCTGGGCAGGTGGATGCTTTACCACTTAGCCACCAGGGAAGCTCCAGATCATTAAAGTTTCAGAGTCTCAATTTCCTTCACTCTAAAATGAGATTAAGTTGCCTTGTATCTTACTGTTGTGGCAAAAATTAAATGAGATAGTATATGTAAAGTTATTATAGAACCGGGCCCAGTGAAGTCTGATTAAATAGAACTATCATTATGATTACTCTACTGTGGCCAAGTATTAGCAATACTTTTCAAGATCTTGTTAACAAAGCTTCAGGGGTTGGGGGTAAGGAATGGGCTGAGACTCCATGGGCTGTAGCCCTTCAGGCTCCTCTGACAATGGAATTCTCCAGGAAAGAATACTGGAATGGGTAGTCATTCACTTCTCCAGGCGATCTTCCTGACCCAGGGATTGAACCTGGGTCTCCTGCATTGCAGGCAGATCCTTTATTGTCTGAGCCACTAGGAAAGCCAGTTAAAACCTAAATAAAACTTGAATCTGTGTGTTTAAAAAGCCTGGCTAATTCCTATTCCTTTCTTTGATCTAAGATTGACTGGCAGTTACCATAGCAACCCTCCCCTGCCACCCTCTGCCACTCCACCTTAGGTTGAGTTAGGCAGCTTACTATTTTTCTAATCCATTCCACACTCACATGGATTGCAATTGACAACCACTTGTTGCTATCCCTCAGAAGAGTGTAAATGGCTCACAGTAAGGAGCAATGGTGTCTTATTCCTTGAGTTGGTATCTGACACATGGTGTTCAGTTCAGTTCAGTCGCTCAGTCGTGTCCAGCTCTTGCAAACTCCATGGACCACAGCACGCCAGGCCTCCCTGTCTATCACCAACTCCTGGAGGTTACTCAAACTCATATCCATTGAGTGGGTGATGCTATCCAACCATCTCATCCCCTGTCATTCCCTTCTCCTCCTGCCTTCAATCTTTCCCATCATCAGGGTCTTTTCAAATGAGTCGGTTCTTCGCATCAGGTGGCCAAAGTATTTGAGTTTCAGCTTCAGCATCAGTCCTTCCAATGGATATTCGGGACTGATTTCCTTTAGGATGGACTGACTGGATCTCCCTGCAGTCCAAGGGACTCTCAAGAGTCTTCTTCAACACCACCCTATGGCAGAAAGAGGAAGAACTAAAGAGCCTCTTGATGAAAGTGAAAGAAGAGAGTGAAAAAGTTGGTTTAAAACTCAACATTCAGAAAACTGAGATCATGGTATCTGGTCACATCACTTCATGGCAAATAGATGGGGAAACAGTAGAAACAGTGAGAGACTCTATTTTGGGGGCGCTCCAAAATCACTGCAGATGGTGACTGCAGCCATGAAATTAAAAGATGCTTGCTTCTTGGAAGAAAAGTTATGACCAACCTAGGCAGCATGTTAAAAAGCAGAGACATTACTTGGCCAAAAAAGGTCCATCTAGTCAAGGCTATGGTTTTTCCATTAGTCATGTATGGATGTGAGAGTTGGACTATAAAGAAAGCTGAGCACTGAAGAATTGATGTTTTTGAACTGTGGCGTAGAGAAGACATATAGTGGGTTCTCCATAAATATTTGCTGAGGAAACACATTCAAAGTGACTGACATCTGGGCAGGGGTGAAATGGACAGCCATGGAGCTTTTTCTCTTTCATGGCTCAGAAAGATTTCATTACCTAATGCTTACAGAGACAACACCATGTCTGATCTCAGTGCTGTGCGCAGGTTCTGCTTCCCTTCCCCCACAGACCTTGCAAGCTACCTGCAAGTCCACTTCTCACCAAGGTGCCCTCAGAGCATGGCAAACCCACAGCTCTCTTGCAACAAGACATCCTCCATCAGAGTGGAGAAAAATGCTTTCATCTCATGTCAACTTGTTCACAATCAGATCAATTTTGCTTCCAGCGGATTGGAGCCCAGTACAAAGTACAGTTGTGTAGGAAATCTCTTTGTAGATGACTGGATGCAGAAAGGAGATTCCGGGCTTCCTTTTGACTCACAGAGGAGAGGTTCTTACTTCCTTCAGTGCCTGGGGCAGAGAACTGGCTGCACAGTATCCTTGTATTTATTGGCACTCTGACTTCCTTTAAAAAGCATTCAAAATATGCTCACATATGCTATCTGCTCTGCTCTCACAATAGCCCTCTGATGTCAGGAAAGAACACATAGAATTTCTCAGTGTGTCTCTTGTATAATTTAGTGTTAGTCACTCAGTTGTGTCTGACTTTGCGACCCCATGCAACCCCATGGACTGTAGCTCGCCAGGCTCCTCTGTCCAGGGGATTTCTCAGTCAAGAATACTGGAGTGGGTAGCCATTCCCTTCTCCAGGGGATCTTCCTTGATGCAGCGATTGAACCTGGGTCTCTTGCATTGCAAGCAGATTCTTTACCATCTGAGCCACCAGAAAAGACCTATGGTAAAGTTACTTGGGATGCCTGTGAAATTTGCAAGGTTTGTCATCTCAGACATTCTGAACCAGAATCGATAAGGGTGGGACCTTGAAATATACATTTTAACACCGTCCTCAGGTAATTTACATGGGCTTTCCGTGTGGCTCAGTGGTAAAGAATCTGCCTGGCGATGCGGGAGATGCAAGTTCGATCCCTGGGTCAAGAAGATCCTTGGGAGGAGGAAATGGCAATCCACTCCAGAATTCTGGCCTGAAGAATCCCATGGACAGAGGAGCCTGGTGGGCTACAGTCCGTGGGCTCTCAGAGTCAGACGTGACTGAGCATGCCAGCACGCATGCAGGTCAGGTGATTCGTATGCAAATAATGTTTGAAAATCATTCAGTGACCTAAGGTCACTAACTGGGCAGCTTTACCCAGCCTACAGTTAAAGATAACTGACTTCAAATTACGACTTGATTCCTAACCTTATATTGGTGGCTTGAGGTTGTTGAACCAGAAAGTGTCTGTCCAAAAACAAGAGTTCTCTTTCCCCAAGGCAGGGGTTTTTATCACAGCTACCACTGCACCCTACATCCAGAAGTGGGAGGAGTGAGGCCACAAAGGCTCTATTTTATGTCATTTAGGCTAAGATTTGTGAGGTAACATAACAATCACCCTGTGCCATTTATGTGGCATAAACATTTAAGAAAGGTTATCCGTCAATCACAGACTTCTTTCCATAAAGCAAGAGGGTCCCAGTCTTTACACTGTTTTTTCTTTCTGGGTGACAGCAGAGAGTCTCGATGACTGAAGGGAACCTGAAAAATCATTCCTATGATCCCCACATTTCTCAAATATCAAAGCAAAGATCTGACATTCTTGCGAATGTTCTAGGTAGAGGAGTCCTGTTAGCTAGAAAAGTCCTCGCTATCATCAATTTTTAGTTTAGGGTATATCGCATACATTGGTAGCCTAATTGATATTTTTCTCTCATTAGGCAACTAACATGCTAGTAAAGTAATGCTCAAAATTCTCCAAGCCAGGCTTTAGCAATACGTGAACCGTGATGTTCAAGCTGGTTTTAGGAAAGGCAGAGGAACCAGAGATCAAATTGCCAACATCTTCTGGATCATCAAATAAAGTAAGAGAGTTCCAGAAAAACAACTATTTATGCTTTATTGACTATACCAAAGCCTTTGACTTTGTGGATCACAATAAACTGTGGAAAATTCTGAAAGAGATGGGAATACCAGACCACCTGACGTGCCTCTTGAGAAACCTGTATGCAGGTCAGAAAGCAACAGTTAGAACTGGACATAGAACAACAGACTGGTTGCAAATAGGAAAAGGAGTATATCAAGGCTGTATATTGTCATCCTGCTTATTTAACTTATATGTAGAGACATCATGAGAAACGCTGGGCTGGAAGAAGCACAAGCTGGACTCAAGATTGCCAGCAGAAATATCAATCACCTCAGACATGCAGATGATACCACCCTTATGGCAGAAAGTGAAGAGGAACTAAAAAGCCTCATGATGAAAGTGAAAGAGGAGAGTGAAAGAGTTGGCTTAAAGCTCAACATTCAGAAAACTAAGATCATGGCATCTGGTCCCATCACTTAATGGCAAATAGATGGGGAAACAGTGGAAATAGTGGCTAACTTTATTTTTCTCGGCTCCAAAATCACTGCAGATGGTGACTGCAGCCAAGAAATTAAAAGATGCTTACTCCTTGGAAGGAAAGTTATGGCCAGCCTAGACAGCATATTAAGAAGCACAGACATTATTTTGTCAACAAAGGTCCATCTAGTCAAGGCTATGGTTTTTCCAGTGGTCATGTATGGATGTGAGAGTCAGACTATAAAGAAAGCTGAGCACTGAAGAATTGATGCTTTTGAACTGGTGTTGGAGAAGACTCTTGAGAGTCCCTTGGACTGCAAGGAGATTCAACCAGTCCATCTTAAAGGAGATCAGTCCTGGGTGTTCACTGGAAGGACTGATGCTGAAGCTGAAACTCCAATACTTTGGCCACCTTGTGTGAAGAGTTGACTCATTGGAAAATACCCTAGTGCTAGGAGGGATTGGGGGCAAGAGGAGAAGTGGAAGACAGGATGAGGTGGTTGGATGGCATCACCAACTCAAAGGACATGAGTTTGAGTAAACTCTGGGAGTTGGTGATGGACAAGGAAGCCTGGCATGCTGCGATTCATGGGGTCACAAAAAGTCAGACATGACTGAGGAACTGAACTGAACTGAACTGAAGGCAACTGAATCAATAGACTGCCTCATCCTTCCCTCTATGACTTGTCTTTTTTGGAAGGGGCAGGAAAGGAGGTGATTGCCATGCAGAAAATCAGAACACCATGTTTATTTCTCGTGAATAAGATGAAATGACCTATACTGACAGGTGTTAAAGAACTGTAGATGAGGAAGAAATAAAAAGAATTCTAGAATTGTAGTGGCAGAAAGAAAATGGTTATATATGACAACTAAGAAAAAAACCAAGAAATCCCACCAAATATTTCTGATTTATCATGCACAGACTCATACACAAAATCTCAAGAAATTGTCTCATGTCCAGTGTAGCCAATTTCCAGCATGTAAAGTGTTCCTAGGATGATGTAGTATAAAACTGCATGAGATGAAATCAGGTATTATTAACATATGAAATGTGCATCCTAGGCAAGTCAAATGCAAGACTTGCACATGGGGAATCAGAAACTCTGAGTCTTCCAAGAACTAAAGTAAGTGAACAACACTTAGACAGCAACCACCAGCAAGAGGGAAAGCTTCAGGCCACAGACAAGTTGTTGAGTGATTGCATGTCAAATGATGTGTATGATATATGTGGTCTTCTCCAGCTCAATGGTTCCAAATACCATCTAGTTGCTGATGCCACCCTGCCTCGCAGCTCCATCTCCCATTCTCTCTCCAAAGAGCCATATTCACATACAATTTCCTTCTTAGTATCTACCCCTGGGTGTCTTACAACCATTTAACACTTATGTTCAAAAGGAAGCTCTTGATATCTCTCCAGAAAGGAGTTTCAGACATGCAACCTCAAAGCATGCTACTTTGATATATTGATTACTGATTATTTTGAGCTGAAGCCATTTGAAAAACAGCACATGTAGGAAGAGGCTTTCTCTGAATTCTCTTTATCTACCTGAAGACAGACTCTCCAAGAGGAACTCATGGTCATGTTATAAGTCCCCTCCCTGGGAATCTTGTCAACCAGGGAAGATTGACTTATCACAGATGGATTTATTACAGGAGAGAAGATTAGGGGACACCACTGTATAGAAACTTTGTCACAAACTCTTTCTTCCATCTTCTCTTCTAAGAAATCATTCATCTTTCCTAAAAATTATTCCTTCTCCTCTAAGAGGCCGACGTCATTTCCCCTTCCCCTGTTATGATGGTATTTGTTGTTCAGTTGCTAAGTTTGTCTGACTCTTTGCGACCCCATGGACTGCAGTATGCCAGGCTCCTCTGTTCTTCACTATTAAGATGGTATATAAACCATGATCCTTCATGGATCTGCTGTGGCGAAGGGGCTTGCATAACTCAATGAAGCTATAAGCCACGCCGTACAGGGCTACCCATGACAGGTTATAGCGGAGAGTTTTGACAAAATGTGGTCCACTGCAGGAGGGAATGGCAAACCACTCCTGTATTCTTGCCACAAGAACCCCATGAACAGTATGATAAGGCAATAAGATGGTGGGTAAACGCAAATCTCACTGGCTTTTTAGTATTCACTTTTCTACCTGAGTTGCCTCCATGCACATAGTCAAAGTTCATGCATCTGTGCATGTTTTCTTCTGTTGATCTGCCTGTTGCTAGTTTATCTCACAGATGATGAACATTAGAGAGGCGTGGGAACCCCCAAACATGCTTCATTTCCACATTTCTCACAGTCTCAATAACTTGTGCCCAAAAACCATCCAATTGCTCAAGGCCAAACCCCGGGAGCTCTCTTAATTCCCTACATTACCTCTCCCTTAAAGTCCACTTTCTTAGCCCCAGAATATATATTGAGTCTCTTCCTTTCTCATCATCTACAACTTTTCCTCGCTAATCAAGCCACATTGCCTCTCATCAGAATTCTGATAAGAACTATTTCAGTAGTAACCTCAAATATAAGAGAGTTCAGTCTCTTGTATTCAAAGCATTTTAGTCTTTAGTCAAAGCACTTTGTCTTTAGCTCACCTGGCCCTTATCATGGTGACTTCCCTGGTGGCTCAGATGGTAAAGCATCTGCCTACAATGCAGGAGACCTGGGTTCATTCCCTGGGTTGGGAAGATCTCCTGGAGAAGGAAATGGCAACCCACTCCAGTATTCTTGCCTGGAAAATCCCATGAATGGAGGAGCCTGGTAGGCTACAGTCCACGGGGTCGCAAAGAGTCTGGACACGACTGAGCGAATCATATTTGTTGATGTAACACCTTATTCTCCTGTACCAATCCTGTTTCCCCTTAAATGGTGCATTCATTGAAAGCTTGGACTATATTTATCTTTATAACACTTTCACTTTCTGGGGTAGTGCCTTAGGTCTGATGAGTTCTCACTAAACTTATTGTTGGATTTATAGTTCAGTTCAGTCACGTACTCCAACTCTTTGTGACCCCATGGACTGCAGCACACCAGACTTCCGTGTCCATCACCAACTCCCGGAGCCTACTCAAACTTCTGTCCACTGAGTTGGTGATGCCATCCAACCATCTCATCCTCTGTCATCCCCTTGTCCTCCCACCTTCAATCTTTCCCAGCATCAGGGTCTTTTCCAATGAGTTGGTTCTTCACATCAGGTGGCCAAAGTATCAATCATCTAATATCCTACTAAATAATTTGGAATGTGAAAAAAGTCTAGCCTACTAGTTGATACTCATAATATACATTTAATTAAATCAGCAGCAACAGTGTCAAGCTGAGCCATATTGATCTTAGAAAAATAAATAAGTAATACTCATCCTTTCTTTATTAAATATTTTGATATTTTGTTCATCAGGGATTCTCAGTAATTTTGGTTTCTAAAAAATATTGAATTAAAATATTTATCTGTATTTTTGTCACTTCACAGTAATAGCAGGTAATGTGATCCGAGCATCTTATAACAACAACAACCACTTAGCCTTCACACCATCCTGATTGATACCTATATTATTACCTTCATTTTGCAGACAAGGGAACTTAAGCACAGGGACATTAAATGACTTGGCCAAGGTTACCAGCTAGAAAGCAGTAAAAATAGAACAGAAAAGTCATTCATAGAAATAAGTAAAGTGGGAGGGAAATATTATATGATATTATTTATATGTGGAATCTAAAAATAATTCAAATGAATCTATGTACAAAATAGATACAAACTAGCATTCATAAAATAGATAAACAACAAGGATTTACTGTACAGTACATTATATTCAATATCTCATAACAACCTATTATATCAATATCTTATAACAACCTATAATGGAAACATAATCTGAGAAAAGTGTATAACACTGAATCACTTTCTGTGATTCGTTTACACCTTAAATTAACACAATATTCTAAGTCAATGATAATTCAGTTTTTTAACAAAGGAAATTCATTATGCAAAAAGAAAAAAGCTGAATAATTTTTGTTGACTTTGAACACTGCTGAAAACCAACTTGGATAGAGCAGTTCAATTGTAAAGAACCTAATTTTTAAGAACCTTAATTTTTATTAATTGAAGGTCACTCATTAATTCACTCAACAAATTGAGGCAGTATTAGCTGGACATGTTAGGGTCCAATCTGATTCTCCTCTTAAAGAGCGATTCTCCATTTTTCCACCACTTTAGAGTGATTTTTTTTTTAAGACAAAAGTTAACAGTGATTGTCAGTCTGACTCTGACTCTATGACTCAATTAATGGTTAGTTCAAGTGAGTTACAGTACTCACTTATGAGCAGCAGATATTTAAACCCATCTTCTGTTCACCTGCCATGATGATTATAAGGGCATGAAAAATGCCAATTCCTGTGCCTTATTCCAACCTACTATGTGACAATCTCTGTGTTCACAATAGTGTTTAAAGAGTGGGACTTGGGGTCCTGTAGAAGGCATTGAAACCCAGCTCACCTGTTGATTAGCTAGGGAGACTTTGGCAAAGACCTTGTTCATTATTTACTTGTTTAGCTTTAATATCTTTATAAGTTAAGTAGGAATAAACACATCTACCACGTACAAGGTTTTGGTGAGGGTTAAAATTAGAATGAAGATCTAATTATAATATTTGTAATAATTGCTTACAAATATTGAGTACTCACAAAGTGCAAAGCACTGTGCAAATGCTATACCTACATTCTTATTCGTTTTAACCACTTATTAGAGTAACACTACATAGTAAGTCCTCCACTGATTATACCTTGAGTAGACACTCGTAGTCCTTATAATAGGTGGGGAGACAGTCACACAGACAAGATTTAAGTCCAGAGTCTGAGAGTAATGGATAATATGGAACAATTCATCTAGCCTGGTGATCCCTAAGCCAGTCCACATCATCAGAATTATCTGATGAGCTCATTAAAATACATTGTGTCACCCTGGTCATCTAACCCCTAAGTCAGTATCTCCAAGACCTGGAAGTTTCTCTTATTTAAAAAGCACAAGTGATTGGAATCAAAACCAAGAATTAAAACAACTGATTAACTTGAGCTTCAGTATTCTTAAGATTCATAAGGTTAGGGAGTAAGGCATTTTTTCCCTTCCCTTTTTTTCTAGTGCTTAGGTTAGTGCTGCTATATAGAAGACACAAATATTTTTGATTAGATGAACATAAATCGGCCTACTAAAATCTGCTCTGTATACTTCATAGGGGCTTTGTAAGAACTGTTTGTAGAACTTCATTTGATTGTGCATTTAAAAAATAGCAAATGCTATAGAAAACTATAATTCTATAGATTTAGTCATTAATTTATCTTACAGTGCTTTCTCTCACTCTTTACTCATAAATTGCTTGGTTTTAAGATATCCACCATTAATTATATTGTGCTTCTAGAAATGAATTACTGCAAGATTGCTAATAAAATACCTCCTCCAAATTACTCAAAATCATTTTTATTTAACCAATTTTTTACTCAGAATTAAAATGCTATAGAATGACCCAAAAGTTTCCATGTGTTTATGCATGTTAGTTTCCATATTCATGTTCAACTCTGTCAACTGTTCACATCCTCACTCATTGATACTAGTTTTAGACCTGTCTTATACCACACCTGGTATCTATACCTACCATCCATGCAGTATAGTATGCATCAGGCAACCCTTACTACGTTCTGCCATGACAGGTAAACCTTGATTTAAAACACCCAGAAGTGTCACTCTAGTTCCTTCCAATTGCCTGTCACTAAGCTGTTAGGGCTTCCCTGGTGGCTCAGAGGGTAAAACTTTAGTCTGCCTACAATGTGGCAGACCTGGGTTCTATCCCTGGGTTGGGAAGATCCCCTGGAAAAGGCAATGGCACCCCACTCCAGTACTCTTGCCTGGAAAATCCCATGGACAGAGGATCTGGTACGCTACAGTCCATGGGGTCACAAAGAATTGGACAGGACTGAATGACTGCACTTTCACTTTCACTTTAAGCTGTTTTGAAACACAGACATCTTATGGGAAAGTCTTAAAGGTCTCCAAGCTCAGACTTATAAGGGAGGAAAGTAAAAAGAATTAAATGCAAGTTCTTCAGGAGGAGGAAAAGGAATGCAATATCCCAGGTAAAGAACCTGGAATAGGATCATCTCCTGAGAGCCAGAAAGGAAATTATACGCTGATATTGGGAATCAATATACCCACAGTTTGTATTCAAGTCAGATTTGAATTCCTCTTTCTTCCCATGTGTTTTAGGTACAGTGGCAAGTCATCTTCAACATGGAATGGAAGGATGAGATGAACATCTGACCACTCTGAAATGTTTGCTTTGAGAATCCTATTGAACTAACAGCCCATCCTGAAACAAGACTTCCCAGGTTTAGCCTCTCTCTCTCTGCCAACCAATTTCACTGAAAGTTTGTTTCAGCGCTGCCTCATTAGTGGGAATAAAATAAGCTTCAACAGAAAAAAAAAAAAAAAAGGAGGTGGGGTAGAAAGAGATGATTAAATCCATTTCTAGCTCAGAATGCTATTCTGGGATGTGTGGGGACTTACATTCATGGACACAGAGATGAACATTTCAGATCTGGAAACAACTCAAACCACAAGGAGGCAAGGGAAAGGGGGAGCAGGAGCTTTCTCCTACCTTCTGTGGCTCCAATCTCCACAGTGCCTTTCAGCTGGCTGAAGCACCATAGTGTGTCCTGGGTGAGTGCCCCAAGTCCTGAAAGCAACACAAGGAGACACTGGGGTTAGGTGAGGGCCCCCAGTTGTCCTGAAGAGACCAACAAGGAAAGAAATAGAGTGTAATCTATGCGCTTCTAGAAGACTTCCACACCAGGTATCATCTTGGGGAGAGGAGAACCTCGTGGTTCCTAGAAGGATGCCCGGTCTGCAAGTATGGCGTCCTGCAGCAAATCACAGCTCTGGCTCCTCCATCTGATGTGCCAGGACCAGTTTGAGCTGGAGCAACCCGAGCTGTCCCTTCTTGGCCCCTGGCAGTGTCCTGGAGCAGTTACAGCCGGCCTGCGGCCACACCCTGGGTGACTGCCCCTTTTCATGGGAACGCTAAGGCTGGCCATTGTTTCCCCGCTGTTGGTGGAGGGAGAAAGAGGCAGTTTGTCAGAGGGGAGAGAGGAAAAGAAAGGCAACCTTTTTTTTTTTTTTTTTTAAACTGGTCTCACAGCTTGCATGGCTGAATGGCCAGTAAGGGGTCAGATACTCAGAGAACTCCCATCTCTCTTGTTTCCTTCTTGACTGCTTGCCAAAGTGGGAGCTGACTGGAGAGTAGAGGAAAGTGAAACAGGGTTGGTGATGGTGGTGGGGGGTGGCTAACACAGGGCTGGGGATTCACTTCTGACGAATGTGGTGCCTGTTTTTGTCGTTGGGGATTTTTGTTTCAGATTCGAATTGGACCTTTGGTAGGGTTAGATTTTCTGACTTACTATGACTTCCAATTCCCCAAAATATATGTATCCAATACTAATGCTTATACTTATATATATATTTGTACACACACACACACACACACACACACACACATATATTCAAGTCAAAATGGCCCTTTTCAGGACATTTTTGGATGACAGTGGTGGCAGAATACTTATCCTTTCAATTCCACTATGTTTTACAATTAAGGGGAATATTGCATCACCAAATTTTGGGAGAGTCTATCAATTTAAGAATGATTACATTAGCAGAAAAAAAAAATCAAATATTGAAACCAAACTGACCTTTTGAAAACACGCAGAGAGCTAAGCAGCCACCCTCATTACCCGTGACAGACTTTTCCTGGACTCCTACATGGAAACCCTCGCCCACATGATCACTTGAGAGTGGCGTTGCTGCCCATCTGCTTTCCTCACTGTTGCTGATGGCACACTGGATGGAAGCTGCACAGGCTCATCACACAGAGGATACACTCTGCAGTCAGCTGGGGTCTGTAGTTTGGCTCTGAACTGACACAGTCCCCACACATGATGAGTCTGTGTTTTCCATTTTAAAAATACAGTAATAATACAGCACCCATCTCAGAGTTGTCCATTTTGAAGGCACTTAGCACAGTCAAGCAACATAATAAAGAATATTATAATTGGTTAAGGACCTAAAATGTTCACTAGTTAATAAAAAGAAGAACTTAAGCTGAGCAAATTTCAGTTAGTAGCTATCAAGTACACACTGCACTAAATACTTTAAATGCATTAGCCCATTCTCACATCTCCTCTCACTACAAGGAGGGTACTACTAGAACCCCACTTTACAGATGAAGAATCTGAGACCCAGGAAGTTTTCAGAACTCATCTGAGACCATATCTATGACGTGGCTGAGCAGGGATTTCCACTCTGGCTGTCTGAATTCCAGTGTTCCCTCTTTGCCAAAGTCATCCTACCCATGAAATCCCAATATTCCCAGTGTGTCCAGGTCAGCCTGCCCATCTAATAGAGCCCTTAGGCCCATATAGGCTACACAGCTTGAACTAAAGTCTCATTTGGAAAGCTGAGCTAGAATACAGTTCCAGATGTCAATAATGAAAATACCTGTCTCTCCTCTAAGACTACACAGGGCTATAATTTCTCTATAAAATTAGCTTCTGGGAGAGAATACAAAAGGCATTTCACAGCATTTATTAGTGAAGTAAAGTAAAGTAAAGTAAATGTTGTTCAGTCGTGTCCAACTCTTTGCGACCCCATGGACTGCAGCCTGCCAGGCTCCTCCATCCAAGGGATTTTCCAGGCAAGAATACTGGAGTGGGTTGCCATTTCCTTCTCCAAGAGATCTTCCCAACCCAGGGATCGAACCTAGGTCTCCCGTGTTGTAGGCAGACACTTTCACCGTCTGAGCCACCAGGGAATATTATTAGTGTATAAAGAGGCCACAACCCACAGGCCTACTGCTGATCCTTTTTTATATTTCTGGGGCTTCCCTGGTAGCTCAGCTGGTTAAGAATCTACCTGCAACATGGATTTCTAGCTTGTATTTCTAGCTCGGCCTTGGATTTCAATGTTAGGCTTTCTTTGATAAGTTTCTACTCTTCCTTTGTGAGTCATGCTAGTCCTCTCTAAACTGCCAATTCTATTGCTGGGTCTGGACTGCTTCTATCTCTTAGGGAATACCAGTTACAGATAAAGCCCTTCCTGATGTTGGTCCTGGTGCAAGTCCTATACCAGTGAGTTTAACTCCTTACTTAGACTCTAAGTGTAGACTCCGCATCTGTTATCACACAAAAAAAGTGCTTTAAAATAAGCAGACATATATAACTCTGAAACACACACATACAGAGGCAGATTTAAATATGGGCCTTTCCATTTGAGCAACACAGGTGAACCTAGAGATTACCATTCTAAGTGAAGTAAGTCAGAAGAGAAAGACTATGAAATGATATCACTTCTATGTATAACCTAAAATATGACACAAATGAACCTATCTATTCAGAGAACAGACTGGTAGTTGCCAACGGGGAGGCGGTAGGGGCGGGATGGATCAGGAGCTTGGGATTAACAGAAACAGACCACTATACATAGGATGGATAAACAACAAGGTTCTACTTGGTAGCACTGAGAACTATATTTAATAACTTGTTAAGCCATAATGGAAAAATAAGAAAAAGAATGTACCTACATATACATATATATGTAACTGAATCACTCTGTTATACAGCAGAAATCGACATATTATAAATCTATACTTCAACAATTAAAAAAAAATGGGGCTTCGTATGAATATTCATTTTCCTTCATGAAATTTTAGCTTTAGATAGAGGCTTGTTTATTGTCAATCAACTTATTTCATACGTGAAAAGACCAAGTCATAGAGAATTCCTAATTTGCTGAGAGTTACAGAGCAAGGGATCATGTGACCAATGTCAGTGACATTTCCAACCATCACCCACAAATATGGTTGCCTAGGCCTATGAGCTCTGTTGATTAGTATGAGAGGTCAAAGCAGCCAGCGTTACTGTGTTTTCTCATCCAAGGACGTCTTGAGACCCAGCTTCTGTCTTCCACTAAGTCATTGCCTAGTGATGGCATTAGTGATGTAAAGAGAGTTTGGATCATGAGCTCTCTATCTTAAAAGAACTAGACAGCAGCTAAAAACACAAATGCCTTGATCAATTAGGATGGGAAAGGCTGGCTAGCTGTCAGATGCTCAGCAGAGTTGATACATGATCTGAGTCAGTGATCACCTCTGAAATGGCAGGGATGGTGGGACCTGTACCAAGTGGGCAGCAGCTACTCAGTACCAGCTAATCACTGCCATGGAAGATTTCAGTCCAATGTTACTGGATTGCCTGGATTTTAATTTTCAGAAGAAGCAGGAAATCTGGATTATTATGCATAAACTCAAAATTTTTAAATGTAGTCAATCAATTCAAATTTGAACACTGTGTGTCTGAGCTAACACAGGGCAAACACATCACATCTGCACATTGAGTATGCTCTCTATGTCACCAATTTGCAAAGCTCGGGTAGAATATCTGAACTGAATGACACCTGAGATAGTACCTAGTCCGATTCTTTCCATTTGACAGATTAGGAAGCAAGACCCCAAGAGGGGAGAGAACTCACAATACAGTAAAGGTACTGTTGCAGACCTAGTACTCTAAGACGACAGTTTCATTTCTGATCCAGATTTTTCTTTTACCACCAGGCTCCCTCTTATGGCGATGATTTAGTAAGATACCTGTCTGGTTTAGTGAATGTTCTTTAGGGAAGTATATTAATTTCTAAAGTGGATGGGCTGGGAGAAAGAAGTTGACATAGATGAGAAAGGAAAATGTGTTTCTCTTAAACTGTCCACCTTGTGCCTTTCCCTGAACCTTGGTACCAAATGGCACTCCAGTTGCTATGGTAATGTTGTCAATAAGCCATTCTCTACCAGATCACATAGCCACACATCCCAGAAGATGCTTATTCCTCTCTTCTCACAAATATGGCTCAGGAAGGTCTGAGTGTTACTTACTGGAAGGCCAGGAGGAGAGCCCACAGATGGCGGCACCTGTCTTCTTTCTAGGTTCATGTAAGAGCTGATTTTGAATTTAATCAGCCCTTGGAGAGCATGTGGTCCAATTGCCTCATTAAAATCAGAGGACCCTGGGGCCCATAGGAGCCAGGGCTCCTATGCCCAGCACTGGCTCTCTTCTTGTGCTGCCCCAGCGGGGCCCTTTCGGAGTTGGGGGTCAGCCTTTGTGCTGCCTCTTCTGTGCCAACTTGGCTGTGGGAATACAATGAACAGAGGGTGTGACATGCAGCCAATAAAGCTCCTTGTTGATTGGAAGACTGCTGTAAAGAGTTATTTTCAGGGCTTGGCATCAGCAGCATGCTTCTTTCTGTAGAAAGAGAAAGAGACAGAGACAAGAGAAGGACTTGATTCTTGCCCAGAAAAATTTTCTTTGAGAAGAATCTATTTTGCAGTTGGCTATGAGACAGCTGTAGATGTATATTCAACTACATAGACAGAGCCTACAATTGTGTGATTCTGAGTGTGTTGTCATGAGGAGACCATGATGACTTAAAAAAGGCTCTCAGTGTGAATGTATGTCTCACTAACACAACAGCCACAACTTAGTATAAAAACTTTTCTATCTAGGATGCTGGATCTCCAAGAGGAGAGACTGCCACATCAGAAAGAGTTAAAAATAAAATAGAATGTATATTTGTGTATTACTGAGTCATTTGCTGTGCAGCAGAAATTAACATAACATTGTAAATCATCTATATTTTAAATTTTAAAAAAGTATACTATAGTTTTATATTTATAATTTTAAAAAGAGGACTCTAGACTTAGACTAATAGAAGACACGCTTTCATTTTTATTTAAAACTTGCTACCTTAACATCTTACATATTGCTCCATTTTAGCAATTGTTGCTGTGTTTAGTAAAAATAGGTCATTTCTACATACCCAACTTATCAGTGAGCTCATGAAGAACAGGAACATATAAACAAAAACAGCGAAGGTATTATCAAATATTATCATATTTTTATTTTTTAATTAAAAAATTTGACTTATTTATGTGTATTTGGCTGTACTGAGTCATAATTGCAGCATGCGGGTTAATTCCCTGCATGCACGTGTGCATGCTCAGTCATGACTGACTCTTTGCAACCCCATGGACTGTAGCCCTCCAGGCTCCTCCGTCTATACGGTTTTTTCAGGCAAGAATACTAGAATGGATTGTTGTTTCCTGCTCCAGGGGATCTTCCTGACTCAGGGACCAAACCCAAGTCTCCTGCATCAGCAGGAGGGTTCTTTACCACTACTCCACCTGGGAAGCCCTTAATTCCAAGAACAGGGATCAAACAAGGCCCCCTGCATTGGGGATGCAGAGTCTTAGCCACAGGACCACCAGGGAAGTCTCAATATGTTAGACTTTTTAAGTCAAACTTTTCCTTTGCATCGAATTGAAGCAACCATTACACTGATATCACACTGAAATCATTATTGGATTGATTTTGTTGGGTTTAATTCACTGCAAAGGCAAAAAGATACAGCACTGAAAGATGAACTCCCCAGGTCAGTAGGTGTCCGATATGCTACTGGAGAAGAGCAGAGAAATAGCTCCAGAAGGAATGAAGAGGCTGAGCCAAAGTGGAAACAACACCCAGTTGTGGATGTGTCTGGTGGTGAAAGTAAAGTCAGATGCTGTAAAGAACAATATTGCATAGGAACCTGGAATGTTAGATCCATGAATCAAGGTAAATTGGAAGTGGTCAAACAGGAGATGGCAAGAGTGAACATCAACATTTTAGGAATCAGTGAACTAAAATGGACCAGAATGGGTGAAAGTGAAAGTGAAGTCGCTCGGTCATGTCCAACTCTTTGGGACCCCATAGACTGTAGCCTACCAGGCTCCTCTGTCCATGGGATTTTCCAGGCAATAGTATTGCAGTGGATTGCCATTTCCTTCTTCAGGGGATCTTCCCAAGCAAGGGCTCGAGCCCAGATCTCCCACATTGTAGACAGACGCTTTACCATCTGAGCCACAACATCACCAATGGTGAATTTAATTCAAAAAAGCATTATATCTACTGTAATGGGCAAGAATCCATTAGAAGAAATGGAGTAACCCTCATAGAAACAAGAGTCTGAAATACAGTAGTTGGGTGCAATCTCAAAAATGACAGAATGATCTCTGTTTGTTTCCAAGGCAAACCATTCAATAGCACAGCAATCCAACTCTATGCCCCAATCACTAATGCCAAAGAAGCTGAAGTTGAACAGTTCTATGAAGACTTACAAGACCTTCTAGAACTAACACCAAAAGAAGATGTCCTTTTTATTATAGGGGACTGGAATGCAAAAGAAGGAAGTCAAGAGATAGCTGGAGTAACAGGCAAATTTGACCTTGGAGTACAGAATGAAGCAGGGTAAAGTCTAATAGAGTTTTGCCAAGAGAATGCACTGGTCATAGCAAACACTCTCTTCCAACAAAACAAGAGAACACTCTACACACGGACACCACCCGATGGTCAATACTGAAATCAGATTGATTACATTCTCTGAAGCCGAAGATGGAGAGGCTTTATATGGTCAGCAAAAACAAGACCAGGAGCTGACTCTGGCTCAGATCATGAACTCCTTAAGCCAAATTCAGACTTAAATTGAAGAAAGTAGAGAAAATCACTAGGTCATTGAGGTATGACCTAAATCAAATCCCTTATGATTATACAGTGGAAGTGACAAATAGATTCTGGGGATTAGATCTGACACAGTGCCTGAAGAATTATGGATAGAGGTTTGTAACACTGTACAGAAAGCAGTGATCAAAATCATCCTCAAGAAAAAGAAATTCAAAAAGGCAAAATGGTTGTCTGAGGAGGGCTTACAAATAACTGAGAAAAGAAGAGAAGTAAAAGCAAAAGAGAAAAGGAAAGATATACCATCTGAATGCAGAGTACCAAAGAATAGCAAGGAGAGATGAGAAAGCCTTCCTAAGTGAACAATGCAGAGAAATATAGGAAGAAAATAGATTGGGAAAGACTAGAGATCTCTTCAAGAAAATTAGAGATACCAAGGGAGCATTTCATCCAAAGATGGGCACAATAAAGGACAGAAACAGTAGAGACCTAACAGAAGCAGAAGATATTAAGAAGAGGTGCAAGAATACACAGAACTATACGAAAAAGATCTTAATGATACAGATAACTATGATTTAGGTATGATCACTCACCTAGAGCCAGACATCTTGGGAGTGTGAAGTCAAGTGGGCCTTAGGAAGCATTACTACAAACAAAGCTAGTGGAGGTGATGGAATTCCAGCTGAGCTATTTCAAATCCTAAAATAAAATGCTGTGAAAATGCTGCACTCAATATGCCAGCAAATTTGGAAAACTCAGCAGTGGCCACGGGACTGGAAAATGTCACTTCTCATTCCAATCCCAAAGAAAGGCAAACCACAGAATGTTCAAACTACTAAACAACTGCACTCATCTCACATGCTAGTAAAGTAATGCTCAAAATTCTCCAAGCCATGCTTCAACAGTACATGAACTGAGAACTTCTGAAGGACTGATGCTGAAGTTGAAGTTCCAATGCTTTTGCTACCTGATGCGAAGAACTGACTCTGTAGAAAAGACCCTAATGTTGGGAAAGATTGAAGGCAAGAAAAGGGGATGACAGAGGATGAGACTGTTGGATGGCATCACCAACTTGATGGACATGAGTTACAGCAAGCTCTGAGAGTTGATGATGGACAGGGAAGCCTGGCATGCTGCAGTCAATGGGGGTCACAAAGAGCCAGAAACGACTGAGTGACTGAACTGAACTGATGTGGATCACAACAAAATGTGGAAAATTCTTCAAGAGATGGAAATACCAATCCATCTTACCTGTCTCCTGAGAAACCTGTATGCAGGTCAAAAAGCAACAATTAGAACCAGACATGGAACAATGAGCTGGTTCAAAACTGGGAAAGGAGTACACCAAAGCTGTATAATGTCACCCTGTTTATTTAACTTTTATGCAGAATACATCAAGTGAAGTGCTAGGCTAGATGAAGCACAAGATGGAATCAAGATTGCCAGTTCAGTTCAATCGCTCGGTCGTGTCCGACTCTTTGCGACCCCATGAATCGCAGCACGCCAGGCCTCCCTGTCCTTCACCAACTCCCGGAGTTCACTNAATGGAGGCGACAGAATTCCAATTGAGTTCTTTCAAATCTTAAAAGATGATGCTGTGAAAGTGCTGCACTCAAGATGCCAACAAATTTGGAAAACTCAGCAGTGGCCATGGGACTGGAAAAGGTCACTTTTCATTCCCATCCCAAAGAAGGCAATACCAAAGAACACTCAAACTACTGCACAGTTGCAGTCACCTCACACGTGAGCAAAGTAATGCTCAAAATTCTCCAAGCCAGGCTTCAACAGTATGTGAACTGTGAATTTCCAGATTTTCAAGCTGGTTTTAGAAAAGGCAGACGAACCAGAGATCAAACTGCTAACATCTGCTGGATCATCAAAAAAGCAAGAGTTCCAGAAAAACATCTATATCTGCTTAATGGATTATGCCTGTCTTTGACTATGTGGATCACAATAAACTGTGGAAAATTCTGAAGGAGATGGGTATACCAGATCACCTGACTGCCTCTTGAGAAATATGTATGCAGGTCAGGAAGCAACAGTTAGAACTGGACATGGAACAACAGACTGGTTCCAAAAAAAAATCCCCCCCCCCAAAAAAAAAATAGGAAAAGGAGTACATCAAGGCTGTATGTTGTCACCTTGCTTATTTAACTTATATGCAGAGTACATCATGAGAAACGCTGGGCTGGATGAAACACAAGCTGGAATCAAGATTGCTGGGAGAAATATCAATAACCTTAGATATGCAGATGACATCATCCTTATGGCAGAAAGTGAAGAAGAACTAAAGAGCCTCTTGATGAAAGTGAAAGAGGAGAGTGAAAAAGTTGGCTTAAAGCTCAACATTCAGAAAACTAAGATCATGGCATCTAGTCCCGTCACTTCATGGCAGATTTATGGAGAAACAATGGAAACAGTCAATCAGGCAGTCAGTTCAGTCACTCAGTTGTGTCCGACTCTTTACCACTCTATGAATCGCAGCACTCCCTGTCCATCACCAATTCCCAGAGTTCACTCAAACTCATGTGCATTGAGTCGGTGATGCCATCCAACCATCCCATCCTCTGTCATTTCCTTCTCCTCCTGCCCTCAATCCCTCCTAGCATCAGAGTCTTTTCCAATGAGTCAACTCTTTGCATGAGGTGGCCAAAGTATTGGAGTTTCAGCTTCATCATCAGTCCTTCCAAGGAACACTCAGGACTGATTTCCTTTAGAATGGACTGGTTGGATCTCCTTGCAGTCCAAGGGACTCTCAAGAGTCTTCTCCAACACCACAATTCAAAAGCATCAATTCTTCGATGCTCAGCTTTCTTCACAGTCCAACTCTCACATCCATACATGACTACTGGAGAAACCATAGCCTTGACTATATGGACCTTTGTTGACAAAGTAATTTCTCTGCTTTTTAATATACTATCTAGGTTGATTATAACTTTCCTTCCAGGGAGTAAGGTTCTTTTATTTTATGGCTGCAATCACTATCTACCGTGATTTTGGAGGCTAAAAAAATAAAGTCTGACACTGTTTTCACTGTTTCCCCATCTATTTCCCATGAAGTGATGGGACCAGATGCCATGATCTTAGTCTTCTGAATATTGAGCTTTAAGCCAACTTTTTTCACTCTCCTCTTTCACTTTCATCAAGCGGCCTTTTAGTTCCTCTTCACTTTCTGCCATAAGGGTTGTGTCATCTGCATATCTGAGTTTATTGATATTTCTCCTAGCAATCTTGATTCCAGCTTGTGCTTCTTCCAGTCCAGCGTTTCTCATGATGTACTCTGCATAGAAGTTAAATAAGCAGGGTGACAATATACAGCCTTGACATACTCCTTTTCCTATTTGGAACCAGTCTGTTGTTCCATGTCCAGTTCTAACTGTTGCTTCCTGACCTGCATATAGGTTTCTCAAGAGGCAGGTCAGGTGGTCTGGTATTCCCATCTCTTTCAGAATTTTCCACAGTTTATTGTGATCCACACAGTCAAAGGCTTTGGCATAGTCAATAAAGCAGAAGTAGATGTTTTTCTGGAACTCTCTTGCTTTTTCCATGATCCAGATCTGGTATTCCCATCTCTTTCAGAATTTTCCACAGTTTATTGTGATCCACACAGTCAAAGGCTTTGGCATAGGCAATAAAGCAGAAGTAGATGTTTTTCTGGAACTCTCTTGCTTTTTCCATGATCCAGTGGATGTTGGCAATTTGATCTCTGGTTCCTTTGCCTTTTCTAAAACCAGCTTGAACATCAGGAAGTTCACGGTTCACGTATTGCTGAAGCCTGGCTTGGAGAATTTTGAGCATTACTTTACTAGCGTGTGAGATGAGTGCAATTGTGCGGTAGTTTGAGCATTCTTTGGCATTGCCTTTCTTTGAGACTGGAAAGAAAACTGACCTTTTCCAGTCCTGTGGCCACTGCTGAGTTTTCCAAATTTGCTGGCATATTGAGTGCAGCACTTTCACAGCATCATCTTTCAGGATTTGAAAGAGCTCAACTGGAATTCCATCACCTCCACTAGCTTTGTTCATAGTGATGCTTCGTAAGGCCCACTTGACTTCACATTCCAGGATGTCTGGCTCTAGGTGAGTGATCGTGATTATCTGGGTCGTTAAGATATTTTTGTGCAGTTCTTCTCTGTATTCTTGTCACCTCTTTTAATATCTCTTGCCTCTGTTAGGTCCATACCATTTCTGTTCATTATCGAGCCCATCTTTGCATGAAATGTTCCCTTGGTAGCTCTAATTATCTTGAAGAGATCTCTAGTTTTCCCATTCTATTGTTTTCCTCTATTTCTTTTCACTGATCGCTGAGGAAGGCTTTCTTATCTATAGAGTGGCTGACTTTATTTTTTTGGGCTCCAAAATCACTGCAGATGGGACTGCAGCCATGAATTTAAAAGACGCTTACTCCTTGGAAGGAAAGTTATGACGAACCTAGACAGCATATTAAAAAGCAGAGACATTGCTTTGTCAACAACGGTCTGTCTAGTCCAAGCTATGGTTTTTCCAGTAGTCATGTATGGATGTGGGAGCTGGAGTATAAAGAAAGCTGAGTGCCAAAGAATTGATGCTTTTGAGCTGTGGTGTTGGAGAAGACTCTTGAGATCAAGTCTCTTGGACTGCAATGAGATCCAACCATTCCATCCTAAAGGAGATCAATCTTGAATGTTCATTTGAAGGACTAATGCTGAATCTGAAACTCCAATACTTTGGCCACCTGATGCAAAGAGCTGAATCATTTGAAAAGACCCTTATGCTGGGAAAGATTGAAGGCAGGATAAGGAGACAACAGAGGTCTTGAGATCAAGTCTCTTGGACTGCAATGAGATCCAACCATTCCATCCTAAAGGAGATCAATCTTGAATGTTCATTTGAAGGACTAATGCTGAATCTGAAACTCCAATACTTTGGCCACCTGATGCAAAGAGCTGAATCATTTGAAAAGACCCTTATGCTGGGAAAGATTGAAGGCAGGATAAGGAGACAACAGAGGATGAGATGGTTGGATGGCATCACCGACTCAATGGACAGGAGTTTGGGTAAACTCCGGGAGTTGGTGATGGACAAGGAGGCCTGGCGTGCTGCAGTCCATGGGGTCACAAAGAGTCGGACACGACTGAGTGACTGAACTGAACTGAATGAAGAAATTAAAAACTATGCTTAAACTTACCAATATTGTGTTTTATTTTTAAATGTTTATCTTAATAATTATACATATATGCATTGAAATCTACATATGAACCTTTGTATATGATATAAATATATAATAGTTGCGTTAAAATTGCATACATTTACATCACATGTACATCATATGTCATTTTAGTTTTATCACAAAAAGCTTCCATTTCTTTAAATATGCTTCAGAAGCATCTATTTCAACAGTGGAATAATATTCTATGAAATTCATGACATAAATCATAACCTATTTTGCCCTATACCTGCTGCTGGATATTTTGATTATTGCTAATGTTTCTCTGAACTCCGGGAGTTGATGATGGACAGGGAGGCCTGCCGTGCTGCAGTTCATGGGGTCGCAGAGAGTCAGACACTACTGAGCGACTGTTCTGAACTAAACTGAATGTTTCTCTTCTATAAATAACACTGCAATAAACATATTTAGATATACACCTGTCAGTCTATCTCTGATTATCTCTTTAGAAGTATAATAACTGATTTAAGTACTGTGAATATATGAATATTCACAATATAAGCCCTAATATATAAAAGTATATGACAATTTTCAGATAGATGTCAGTTTGTTTCCTTAAAATTAATATCAATTTGCATTCCTGCAAATACCATATGAGTTACTTAAATTAACATTTTAAAGTATATTTTGTCAATTTTACAGATTATAAATAATATAGTGGCTTAATTGCATATTTCTCTAGTAATGAGTATGGTAATTTTTAATATATTTGTTGTAACTAATGTGTTTTCAATCAAGAATTATATGCTCATGTTCTTCCTTATTAGAGTAACAGTGACTTTTAAATCCTTTTATTATGTGCTAGTGATGGCCACCTCTTGTCAGAACTATTTCTATTCAATAGATGTTTACTTTTATATTTTTTTATGGTTTTGTGCTTTTAAGTGAAAAAGTCTTAGTTTTTTATATTGTTTCTCCTTTGTTATTTCTTTCATTGCCTTTACCTTAGAAAATTCTTTTGTATCTTCATACCAGTTTAAAAAAGTCTGTTTTTACCTAGTACAAATTCTGTGATTGATCCATTATTATGATGTAAGTTACGTGCTTATCTTAATTATTTTTCAAATACATAACGTTCTAAGTCTCTGCTGAATAAATATTCCATCTTCCTTGCATTTAGAGTGCTTTTTTACAATATACCTATTTCTTATATATTAGAATTTTTCAAACTGTTTTATTAATCTGTTCTAGTAATCTGTCTTAATCTAAAATGAACAGAGATCATTCTGTCGTTTTTGAGATTGCATCCAAGTACTGCATTTCAGACTCTTTTGTTGACCATGATGGTCACTCCATTTCTTCTAAGGGATTCCTGCCCACAGTAGTAGATATAATGGTCATCTGAGTTCAATTCACCCTTTCCAGTCCATTTTAGTTCGCTGAATCCTAGAATGTTGACGTTCACTTTTGCCATCTCCTGTTTGACCACTTCCAATTTGCCTTGATTCATGGACCTGACATTCCAGGTTCCTGTACAATATTGCTCTTTACAGAATTGGACCTTGCTTCTATCACCGGTCATATCCACAACTGGGTATTGTTTTTGTTTTGGCTCCATCCCTTCTTTCTTTCCGGAGTTATTTCTTGACTGATCTCCAGTAGCATATTGGGCACCTACTGACTTGGGGAGTTCCTTTTTCAGTATCCTATCATTTTGCCTTTTCATACTGTTCATGGGGTTCTCAAGGCAAGAATACTGAAGTGGTTTGCCATTCCCTTCTCCAGTGGACCACATTGTGTCAGACCTCTCCACCATGACCTGCCCGTCTTGGGTGGCCCCACACAGCATGGCTTAGTTTCACTGAGTTAGGCAATGAGATATAGATACTAGTGTTAATCCCATTTTACAGTTTAGAAAGTTGAAACACCAAGAAGCTCAATAATTTACCAAGACTACACAATTGATAAGGAGTCAAACTAGAATTTGAACCCAGGAAATCTGACTAGCTTCAGACTACTTCATCACCACTATTAAAATTCAGAAAAATATAAAGCCAAAGAAAGTCCCCGAAAGACAACTAGAGAAATGTTGCCTTGCAATCTGCCTATATACCTTTGTTGTTGTTGTTCAGTCCCTCAGTCATATCCAACTCTTTGTGACCCCATGGACAACAGCAGGTGAGCCTCCTCTGTCCTTCACTATTTCCCGGAGTTTGCTCAAACTCATGTCCATTGAGTTGATGATGCCATCCAAACGTCTCTGTCGCCCTCTTCTCCTGCCGTCACTCTTCCCAGCATCAGGGTCTTTTCTAATGAGTCTGCTCTTCACATCAGGTGGCCAAAGTATTGGAGCTTCAGTTTCATTATCAGTCCTTCCAATGAATATTCAGGGTTGATTTCCTGTAGGATTGACTGGTTTGATCTCCTTGTAGTTCAAGGGACTCTCAAGAGTCTTCTCCAACACCACAGTTCAAAAGCATCAATTCGGAGCTCAGCTTTTTTTATAGTCCAACTCTCACATCTATACATGACTACTGGAAAAAACCATTGCTTTGACTATATGGACTTTGTTGGCCGAGTAATGTCTCTGCTTTTTAATATGCTGTCTAGCTTTGTCATAACTTTTCTTCCACGGAGCAAGCATCTTTTAATTTCACCATTTGCAATGAATTTGGAGCCCAAGAAAAATAAAATCTGTCACTGTTTCTACTTTTCCCCCACCTATTTGCCGTGAAGTGATGGGACTAGATCTTAGTTTTCTGAATGTTGAGTTTTTAAAGCCAGCTTTTTCATTCTCTTCTTTCACTTTTATCCAGGGGCTCTTTAGTTCCTCTTTGCTTTCTGCCAGTATGGTAGTATTATCACCTGTATATCTGAGGTTATTGATATTTCTCCTGGTAATCTAGATTCCAACTTGTGCTTCATCCATCCTGGCATTTTGCATCCTGGCATTACTCTGCATATAAGTTAGATAAGCAGGGAGACAATATACAACCTTGAGGTAGTACGTTCCTAATTTTGAACCAGTCCATTGTTCCTTGTCTGATTCTAACTGTTGCTTTTTGATCAACATACAGGTTTCTCAGGAGACGGGTAAGGTGGTCTAATATTCACATTTCTTTAAGAATTTTCCACACTTTTTTGTGATCCACACAGTCAAAGTCTTTAACGTAGTCAATGAAGGAGAAGTAGATTTTTGGGAATTTCTTGCTTCCTGTATGATCCAATGGATGTTGGCAATTTGATCTCTGGTTCCTCTGCCTTTTCTAAATCCACTTGTTTATCTGAAATTTCTCATGAACAGTATACAAAAAAAAAAAAAACCCTCCTTGTAAATACTATTTTCATGGCTATTTAACATCCCCATTAGGTAAATATACCAGTCTTTTCTCCACTACCCTCTCACAATTGGCTAGTTTGACACCTCCGTTTTCTGTTATGACAACGAGCACTGTGATAACTGTGTCTGTGCAAGACTTCTATTTTTCAAAATATACTTTTAGGATACATCCTTGAAAGTGAAATTCCTCTGTCCAAGAGGCCACTTTCAGGTTCCAGAGCCGAGTTGTCAAGTGATTTTCCAAAGCCTGTACTCCTTTGCAGGGTCTGCACACTACACACAGGTGCCTTGGTCACCAGGCTCAGTCCAGCACCAAGAAGCAGTCTCAGAAATCTTTGCTAATGTGATAGGTAGAAGATGGTATTATATTATTGTCTTGATTTGTATTTCTTTACTGACTAAAGAATTGTCAGTTTGACCATGTGTCTGTGTTAGTCGCTCAGCCATGTCTGACTCTTTGCGACTCCATGGACTGTAACCTACCAGGCTCTTCTGTCCATAGAATGCTCCAGGCAAGAATACTGGAGTGGGTAGCCATTCCCTTCTCCAGGGGATCTTCCCAAGCCAGGGATCGAACCTGGGTCTCCTGCATTGCAGGCAGAGTCTTTGCCATCTGATCATATTAGTTGATAAATTATATGAGTATGTGAGTGGTCTGTTTAGGTCCTTTGCCCATCTGTCTGCTGAGTCCATGCAGAGGCCTTAGGGCATCAAAAAGAGAAAAGCCAGTAGTTTTTCTTTTTTCTCCTGCCTTGACATGGAATTTTCTTGTTTTTTTCCTAGTCTTTACTGCTAACATGGATCTTCCCTGGTGGCTGAGCAGTAAAGAACCTACATGCCAGTGCAGGAGACACAGGAGATGCGGGTTTGATCTCTGGGTCAGGGAGATCCCCTCGAGAAGAGCATGGCAACCCACTCCAGTATTCTTGCCAGGAAACTCCCCATGGACAGAGGATCCTAGTGGGCCACAGTCCATGGGGTCACAAAGAGACAGACTGAAGCAACTGAGCACGTGTGTGTGCACACATACACATACACACACTCAGACACACACACACACTGCTAACATGAATTTAATCTTCCTCCCAAACCTTATAGGGAATTTTCTCTTGGTTCCATAAAAAGTATACTACTTATTAGTTATAAAGAATATTATTTTGTTTTCTACAGTGGATATGGCCTGTTCGTAAATCTATCCCTACTTCTGTCTTGAATTTCAGGATTTTATGGGCAACTACAGACATTCTGCCCCCCGAATTACCCTGACTCTCAAAGAACCATGCCACCTAGCAGTTCCTGCAGTGTGATGCCTTCCTTCGAGGACTGTCTGGTCCCCACATCCATGGGCCAGACTGGCTTTGATGTTTTCCACAGAGCCTTCTCAAGTCACTCGGGCATTACAGGTATGTTGGTATCTGTGACTTAGACACTTGGGCAGACTAGCAGGTGAGATCAGGTGGGTTTCTCATGACCAGCCTGGACTAGACTTGACCTAGCACACAACTGCATCAAATCCTATTTAGTCCACCTGAGAAATGTCTTCCTCTTCATCCTCCCCTCCAGCTTCCTGCAACCCCACTTCCACCACCCTCACTCAGGTGCCATCATGTTTCTCCCAGACTTAAGCAACAGCCTTCCAACAAGTTTCCTTGAGTCAACTCCTTAACTTTCCCATTCTGCTCTCTGTGCTACCTGTAACCGTTGCCTTCCAAAAATAAAGGAAAAAATAAGATGCTTTCCTATTCAGATACATTCAGTAGCTTCTAGTTGCCCTAGAGAATAAAGTTGACTGTCTGCAGCAAGGCATTCATAGTCCCCAGGAGTTGAGCCTGACCAAACTCCCTGCACCTACCCTCCTATCTCATGTTTCTTCCCTATCTGTCTCCCTACCTGCTCTGCACCTGAACTTTGCCAACACACTTGGCCCCACATACCCCACTCTTTGTCTTTGCTCCCTGTTTCCTCCTCCTAGAATGTTCTTTCTTTACCTCCAAATCTATGATAATCCCATCCACTTTAAATGACTCAACTTTTATATCACTTCCTTTTTGAGGCCATCTTCACTCTTCCCTACAAAATTTTACTTTCGTTGCTACTCAGCCCATCTTTTGTGCAAGTCCTATTTTAGCCATCTGCCTGCACATTCAGCCACTTCTCCACCTAAGGAGCCTGAGAATGGGACCTGCTGAAAGGCCTTGCCCAACACTGTTGCCTCCCCAGTCCACATTTGCTCCTTGCATGCCTGGCAAATATGATAAAGCATCAGTTGATTTGTGCACTCTTTCTTTTCCAGTGTATGATTTGCCTTCGGGTTCCTCAAGCCTCTTTGGGGAGACTCTTCGCAGTGGACCTGAAGATGCCACATTCTTACAGATCAGTGCTGTGGACCGCTGTCCTAGCCAGCTCTCCTCTGTCTATACCGAAGGCTAAAATCTCCCCCAGCCTCCACGGCTGCTGGCATCCAGAATCTTTTTGTTCCTTGTCACCTTTTGTTCTTATACTTTCGCAGACCCTAAGAAAAAGGATGTCAAGCAAATCAACTCAATATGCCACATCACAGATGTGTCTTTGGAGAGCAGGGCTGGATGGTCAGAGCTGGGCTTTGTAGGTGTGTTTGCAGCTGATCCTTTTTCCCTCTGGATTTGCCAGTGACCAGCAGGACTTACTTGTCAAAGGGAATTCGGAGTCTCACTCCTGAATGTCTGTTACTTCCCAATTGTCAGCCTTCAAGGGACACCGGTGAGATGATATGCATGTGTAAATTTAATTTGGAGATCACCCTTGCTGAAAACTCCAAATAAGGATGGACAACCCAGATGGCCAGCACAGTGAATCGCCTCACCCAAGAGCCAGGCACAACAAGGGAAATCCACATCCAAGCCCAGCATGGGCTTGGCTCTTGGAGGAGCCCCAGTTTCCCAGCACCAGCCTGGCATCCAGGGAACTGGCTGCTCTCTCCTCCTGGGTACTCCCATGCTAACCAATTGCTTTTCAGTGTTTTTCCAAAAGCAAAATGAGAAGGTTCTGTCAAGCACAGCCCCTGAAAAGCTTGACAACTTGTTTTGTATTCCTGCAACCTACCCTAGTCCTTTGATTTTAAAGCCTTGTTATTTACATGTACTTTTAAAGGAAAAAAATATTTAGAGGTCTGTTCTTTGGATGGAAATAATTATTTTAATCACCCCAGCTACATACGTCTGGCCTCTGCTGTGGCTTGGCTTTGCCCCTCCTAGTAGCTCCTGTGTGCACCAGGAATGTTCTGCAAAGGCTACCTGAGGGACATGGGGTTGGCCACCCCCTTCCCAGTGCTACCACAGAGACCCTCGTGTGTTGACTGTTCAGTAACTCCACCTTGAGGACTTTATTCACAGGAAAACTTCTCTTGACTGGTTCACCCATGGCCTCTGCTCTGGTGCTCTGCCCAGAGCCTGCTAAAAGCTGTGAGAGCAGGGACACATGGAGGTGTGGTCCTGGGTTCTCTCAGAAAACCAAACTGGAGGAGCCCAATGTCCAGCTCCCTTGCACAGCCTCTGCTCCCTCTGTTAGAGTCTCCCCTCACCAGTCTCTCTGTTGCTCCCTTGCCCTTCTCCTGTCTCTTCACTGCTCTCATCTTTTTTTTTTTTTTTGACTGTAGTTCAGACATACCCACCACCTGCCATTGCCTGCCCACCAGCTCTGAGCAGGGTCTGGCCCAGGGCAGGTAGAGGAGACAGTTCTGGAAAGCTGGCCAAAAAGAAGCAACCACTTTGTCTGAAACTCTGTTTTGAGGGCCTAGAATTTTCACAGAGCTCTTGGCCATTTGATCTCAAACCTGAATAGGAAGTAATTTTCTGTGACACCTTTTTGTTGCTGTTGTTTTGTCACTAAGCCGTGCCTGACTCCTTGTGGCCCCATGGACTGTAGCTCTCCAGGCTCCACTGTCTTCTGTGACACCTTTCCCAAGTAATTAAAAAGGTCCCAAGTCCAATGACATAGGCTATAAAAATTGCCAAATCCCTCGAAACCTGGTAAATTCTAACATCCCAGTACTATCACATCTCATGATTTCTTTTCTCTCTCTTAAAAATGTTCTCTGAAGAAAAATGAAACAATGCTATTTGTCAAACTGGGATAATTACAATCTCCAACAAGACGATTAAACAGCTTGGTGTCAGACTTAGGATCTGGTGACAGTTTGTATCCTGACAGACGTGTCCTTCCCGTCTGCTGCACAGTCGGTAGTGTTCTGCCTGATTCCGGACGTCATTTTCACATGCGGTATAATCAGGCTAATAAAGTACCAAGTGCAGGGTCTGTTTCTACAGTGCTCTCGGTCAATCTCATTTCTCTGGCTAGTGGGGTCTGATCTGAGAAGAGCCATCGTGCAGACATCTGTGTCTGCAAAAGAGAGAAGTTATTCACTTCACAAAAATCTGCTCTGCTTTATGAAAGGATGCACGTCAGACTTTTCTTTCCAAGTGAGCTCTCAGACGCACACAGAGTCCCACCCTTCTGGCAGACTTTGTGGATTGTGTCACCTGGGCCTAAACAGGGACCATGTCCTTTGCCACACACTGCAGAGAAGGGGAAGCTCTGGTATCTTAGACAATCTATTCATTCTAAATCCTGGAGCCTCTACAGGGAACTCAAAACACATTTCATTCATGTGATGAGGAAAAAGATGGAAAGGTAAGGCAGTTACTGCAGCTGGTGTTGTCAGCCTACTTGTGGCTTCTGGCTGTAATCTGCCATGGAAACAGGGAAGGAGGACAAAGCCAGAAGAACCCCAGATACTCTGGCTGGAGGAGATGCTCCTGAGCATCTGTAGTCTCCCCGTTGGCCTCACTGAGGCCCAAGGGAGCTCAGGGGTGCCAGGTGGCAGACGCACCTGCAGGGCCTCCTTCCCTGGCAGGAATTAGCAGAAGCAGGCCCAGGACCACCTGCAAGGCCAAGCGTCCCTCCTATTCCCTCCTCTATCTCGTGTTTCCCCTAGGCTACAGGTTTGAGCTCAGGACCCCAGGACATGCCACTTCCATTTTCCTTCTGGGTGACAGGTGATGGCCTTAGATTCTAGGATCTCACCTGACCTTAAAATTCATTCCTGCTTGCTTTCACATTGCACAAGATTTATATATGTTTTCATCATTATGTTTGTAACAGTAAAAGTGGAAACTTCAAAAGATCATTCCCTTCCATTTTCTGGTCTTTTTACTCTTGATATATAACCATTTTCATAAACATCTGAACAGAAATTGTCATTCCCCTTTTAAAAAAAAAAAAAAAAGAAGCTGATGTTCAGAAAAATACATACAGCCCAAAGCCAATTATCCTATTACATTAAAAAAAAAAAAATCAGCATGCCTAGAGATATTTTACTTGCTGCATTGTCTTAATTCCCTAAAGGGACTGCATCAAAATGTAAGTTGTAATTTAGCCTCTGATATTAGTGTTAAATATTAAATACTCTATTCCTTTATAAGATGTCTCCCATTACCCATGTCACCCCCCAAATTATTTAGGTGATTCTAAAATGGACAAAAGGTCATCAGTCAATCACAGCAAAGTTTCCACTGATGAACCAGAGCGTTGGTATTACTCTGTTGTTTTTAAATTAGCAGCTGTCAAGCACGTTAGCATACTAGAACAGAGGTAAGTGTTCAAGCCCATCTTCAAGAATCTTGATTCCCAGTTGCCTTGAATCTGGGAAATAGTGATTATAAATGTCCAGTTTAATTATTTGGTATTTTATTTGACTGTTTTGACCACGTTATTTTAAAGCAGTTTTTTTAACAGCACTTTTTGTTGGTGGTGTGGAATTTCTGCGGTTACAGTTTTTTTCTTTGCAATGAGTAAAGCAAAAAAGAAAAAAAAAACCACTCATTGGAGAGATGGCAAGTGTAAAAAAGAGGAGATTTATTTTGTACAGACAGCAGAGCATCCTGTGTAATGTTGCTGACATAAAGCACTTTGGGGGGAAAAAGTGGAAATCTGTTTTCCATAAATCACACAGACTCTTGTACATAGTTATATACACTCACGTAGAGAAATGAACTGCATATATCATACTGGATATGGGGCTGATTTTACTCTAGGGGCACATCTGGTGCTTATTGTCATAAATCTTTAAAGAATTAGGTACACTTTTTTCTATTAATATGTATAGTTTTGTGATTTGTCACAGTTATGTTTCATATAATCATAAGTTATTTTGTCTCGTTTCATGAAGTCCTTTTTTTATGTCAAAAGTAAAATGAAGGGATTGTGCACTTGGTACATAATAAAACTGGAAATAGAGGATGCACCCACCTGCCTGAAATCCTCCTTCAGCATGTTGTTTTAAAACACAATGGCAGCAACCATTTTTTGTTTGTTTGTTTGTTTTATTTTGCTTAGTTTTTACCATCCACTTCCCTCATATTGGGTCGGTAATTATAATTAAAAGCAGATGGGGATGGGGGAGGGAGTGTCCAAGGCCAGCTTTAAAATGCCGCATCGCTTTGGGCCAGAGCTGCAGCCTGGATTTAATTATAGATATGAGGACGAAATGGCAGTAAAAATGAATGTGTCTCTGAATCCTTTACATGTTGGGAGTGTCCATAAATAAAACATGAAGTTTTATTTCATCAGATTTAATTAAAGCTTTTATACATGTTTTATTGGTTATTCTATTAATCTGCTTCAAAAACTGGATAAATGTGTGCTGGTGTTTTGGGTTTGTGTGTCTTTTCAATGTAGTGCTACATCATGACTCAGAAATGCCTCTAGTGCGTGGCCGTCCAGGTGATGGCCACTGGAGTGGGCGCTTTCTTCCCAGTTGTCCTAAAGCCCTGCCAAGAAAGACACAAGTATCAGCTTCCTAATCTGTAAGTCCTCTGATTTCCTGAAGGAGAAAGGGGAAGTTGTCATTTCCCCTGATTCCTTGTCCTGTCTGATCTGCAGCCTTGAGGGGCGCTGCCGGTCCCTCTGGCTGTGATGAGCTTCTCTCCCTACCTCCCATCCACAGGAGACGGGAAAGGGGCAAAGAGTGGTCCGGAAGCTCGCACATCTGACTGACCGGTGAGCCAAGCACAGGACTCTAAAAGACATCACATTATCTCAAGGACCATTCTTAGAAAATTGATAGTTTTCTCACAGAAATTTTAAGACTGAAAATTCTGTTGCCGGGAGATACAAAGCCGAAGGGATGATGGCTCCCAGGCACCTCGCCTGGCTCTTCAAGGTGCTGGGGAAACAGGCAGCAAACATGTCGTTCAGGGTTTGGAGGTGGAAATAGTGCTGACTGGCAAGACACAGAGAGTGTCTGCTCCCTGAAGGGAGGCAGCTGGTGAGAAGGTGATTGGGTCCAGTCTTTTAGGAGGACAGCGTGGCATTAACTGGTAGAGTTAAAGATACACATACCCTGCTCTCTAGCTATTCCATTCCTCTCTCGGGAGTCAACAGTGGTTCAGATACAGGATGTTGAATGCCATCCTCAATAGCCCAAAACTGGAAATGACACAACTGTCCACCAGCAGTGGAAAGGAGAAGTGACCTGTGCTCGAGTCATGAAGTGGCATGCGATGCCTGCAGCAGAGGCAGCGACAGCGCTGCGGCCACCTGCAGCCATCCAGAGCCGAGTCTCAGGAGCCATATTGAAAGGAAAGGCAAGACGGAAAAGAAAATATACAGCGCTGTCCTATTTATACACAGTTCAAACACAAGCAGAATTCAAAGGTAGAGTTTAGAGGGCAGAAGTGTAAACAACAGTGAGGAAAACGCTACCACAAAGATCCAGATACCTCCTGACAGGAGGTCAGGAAGAAAGGGCACCCAGAGGACTCAACACTGGGGTGCTGGGCAACCATGCTCAGTTTGCTGACTCACGTATTAGATTAAACAGATGTTTGCTCTGAACATGCACATTTTTTAGTTTTTAGTTCAAATACGAGTGAAGGTCAACTCTTACATCCTCTGCACCAGGGGTCTGAAAACTTTGTCTGTAAAGGGCCAGGTAGAATGTATTTTTTTGGCTTTGAGGGCCACACGGTCTCAGTCTCAACTACCCAGCTCTGTTGCTGCAGCTCAAAAGCAGCCACAATCTACAAATGAATGCATATGGCTGTGTTACAATAAAACTTTATTTATGGACACAAATTTGAATTCCCTGTGGTTTTCAGATGTCATGCGATATTTTTGTCTTGATTTTTCTCAACTATTTAAAAATGTAAAAAAAAAAAATTCTTATTCTAGAAGCCATACAAAATGAAGCAAAAAAGGCAGTAGGCAAGATTTGTGCATGGCCCACAGTGTGCCATCCCTAGTCAACTGAGGGAACATTCTCCTGCCCTTCTCATAAATATCCGCCCAAAGAAAACTGCAGTAAGGAGCCCCTCTGCTTATTCTTTGGCTACGCCAAGTCCTGTTCCTGGAGGAAATTCATGAGCTCTATTGATTAAGCTTTTCTTTGTTTAGATTCTGGGTTCTGCTCCCCGGGATACAGATGAATGCTTAAGAGCCTGGAGTGCCATTCGACTTTATCTCTGGATTTGAAGTTTTTAATAAGAAGAACTGGGCAGAGAGAAATCTGTGAGAATTGGAAAATGAACACCCATTCTTTCCAAGCTAACCAAATATTTGCTGGGTCTTGGCAGCCATGGCCAACCTTTTCCTCTGAAATGCTAAGAGGTTACAAGTAACAGGAGACTTCATTTTTCTCAGGCCATAGCTCTCATGAGAAGCTGGGGTTGCCTCTCAAAACCTGCAGGGTTCTCAGGCAGAGGAGAGTCAAGGTTTTATGCTCAAAGACTCCTCCAAGAAATGGTTGGAGCGGAGTCAGGGAGCCCTGAGGGTGCTGTTCACCGGGGCCCCCTTCCTCATAGCAGGAGAAAGTGCTCAGCACCCCAGTGCCTTCTCTAGCCCCTGGTTTCTCATTATGCCTGGCTCCCTAATTCTCAAATTCAAGTGTTTCTCAGCCCTGGCAGTGCTGCCTGTCAGCTACTCATGCTCTTGAGAGAGAATGAGCGTGAATTCACCCGGTCATGACTGTATGCTTTCTTTGTTTCTCCAGCTTGTGATGAAATGGATAATCGTTTCAAAAGCAAGGTTGTTCATGAATCCTGGGGCATTTGTTAAATACTAGCATGGACTGAGGGAGAAGGAAATGGCAACCCACTCCAGTGTTCTTGCTTGGAGAATCCCAGGGACGGGGGAGCTGTTGGGCTGCCGTCTATGGGGTCGCACAGAGTCAGACACGACTGAAGCGACTTAGCAGCAGCAGCAGCATGGACTGAATCCTCCTAGAGGGTCTCCCTGGTGGTTTTGTGTGCTTGGCTTCATATGTTGTGTATGGTCTGGATATTAAAGCTGCAAGGAACACAGTGTCTTGGATGAAATAATCTGAACTTTATAAAAAGAAGTTTAACCAAAGGAAAGCTTAGAGAACATTCAGTCCAACCTCATCTTTTACAGAGAAAGAAATTGAGGTTGTTTCATTCATTTGTTCATTCATTTATGTAAAAAACACAGAAATAGAAGTAAATCTTATCCCCACATAGCTGACCACAGAGGATTCCCAAGAATCATCTGCCTGAGAACATTGCCAGGTGCTTATTCAAAATTCACATTCTAAAGCTGCTGAACACAAATCTCAGAGTTACTGAGCTAGAATTCTTAGGGTTCAGATGGTTGCAACTACATTCTTAACTAAGCTCTCCAGGTGGTCGTTTATGGAAACTAACTTTGACCCTTTCTGCTCCCCTCCCCACCTCCACCGCCAACCCCGGCCACCTGCCTCAATTTAGTAGAGGAAGCTGACCCATTTACCAGGGCAACACAGTTTAATAAGAGCCAGCTAAGAGGGCCTTCCAATCCTTGCCTGGGGAGACAGGAGAGCAGGGTCTGAGCTTCCTGAGGGAAGGGATGGCTCCCTGAACTAGTCCTGAAGGCCAAGCCAATCCCGAAGAAGAAAAGAAGCTGCAGAAGGGTGTTGGATTTGTTAGTTGCTAAGTTGAATCTGAATCTTGTGACCCCGTGGACTGTAGCCCACCAGGCTCCTCTGTCCATGGGCTTCTCCAGGCAAGAATACTGGAGTGGGGTGCCATTTCCTTCTCCAGGGGATCTTCCCAACTGAGGCATTAAACCTGTGTCTTCTGCATAGCAGGCAGATTCTTCACCACTGAGCCACAAGGTAAGCCCAGCAGCAAAAGGATGTACCAGGCAAAAAACATCTTGTGTGGGAGCCACCAGGAGGAGGAAAATAACTGGCCAAGTGTCACCCCGTAAGCTAGTTGAAGAGTTGTAGGTTGTCCCTCCTCTGGCTCCAAGTGATTCTTCTCTGGTCCTGAGCCCCAGCCCTTCTTTGTCCACCTCATGGAGCTCAGGGCATTGTTGCCCAAACCAGCAGTATGTTACCAGTTACTCTGCAAAACACGTTCCACTTTCAAGTTAGTTTGCGGAGTGATGGGTCAAAGTTACAAAGACTCTTATTTTTTTCTTATTGCAGAACCTTTCAGAGACTTTACAATGCTAAAGTTCAATGTGACTCTCCAAGAAAGGGTTAGAGGACGAAGTCTGTTGACTGTGGAATGCTTTTTTCCAGAAAGTACCGGGTTAACAATGTAGAAAACAGTTTGGTGGGTCCTCAAAAAGTTAACTATACAATTACCATATGATCCAGCCATTTCACTCATATACATACTCAAAAAGAACTGATAACTGGGACCAAAAACAGATATGTGTATACCAATGCTCCTAGAAGCATTGACAACAGCCAAATTGACAAAATGCCAAATGCTCCAAAAGCATTCACAATAGCCTAAATGTAGTCCACCAGCTGATGAGTGTATAAACAGTGTGGTCTGTCCACACTGAATGTATAGCCAGGCTTCTGTAGCCACAGATTTGGAGCCAGCCAACTGTATTCTGTCATTTTTCATAATGGACTTGAGCATCCACAGATTTTGGTATCCATGGAACCAATGCCCCATGGATACTGAGATACAATTATATTTAAGGTAACTAAACTTGTGCACTCAAAAATGGTTAAAATGGTAAACTTTATGTTAGGTATGTTTTACCATAATAAAAAGTGTAATATAAACAGAGCACCTAATAGGGTGCCTGACATGCAGAAGATAATTTTTAAAGTAAGCATCCCGATAGGTAAGTGTTCCTTAGGACACAGTTTGGGAACGGGAACTCCAGACATAGGTAAAGCCCATGGTGGGGTGATGGTGTTGGCCCTGGGTAGGTGGAAGTGAGGCTACAAATGGCACCAGCTGGCAGAGAAAGCAGAAGAGGAGAGGGCCAGGTGGTTTGGAGCAACTGCAGAAGACAGTTCTGAGCATCAGAGCACTGTGCCCATGTAAATTCTTGGGTAACTGAGAAAGGGAGAGACAGGCAGATGGAGGGAAGCGGGTGGGTGTTGGTGTAGCAGAAGGAAGAGGCAGTGGGCCGCAGAGGAAGACAGGAGGCGCTGGCATAGTCCCCACCAGTCCCAGTGTGTGCAGACGCAGAGATCTGGGCTTTGTTCATTCATCTGACCAGCGTTTACTGAGCTCCACTCCCATCACTGTGTGCCTCTTACTGTTCTAGGTGCTGCGATAATCAGAAAAGAAAACAGCATTATGCCTGTCCTCATGGCATTGCATTCCAGTGGACTGGCATTTCAAATTGTTTGCTCTGGTTATCTGTGACGTATGAGGCTCTGGGAGGTCAGTGATGGTTACGTTCTCCAAGAGGGACATGCTGAGACACAGTTGGGAATGGAAATGGTTTTGAGAAAGTTTCAAAGAGTGAAAGCAAAGGGGCCAAAGCTGGATTGGGCGGGAGGCACCGTCAGACTGTGATGCTAAATGGACAGAGGTTCTTTCAGTGCCCTGGAAGAGACGTTGCTCTGAACCACATCAAGAGCACCATGCTGGGTGGAAATAGCTAGGCCATCATACCACCCCCATGCTGAAGTCCGTCCTGAGAGGGTGTGGGTGCTATCACTCTCTTGGTCACTCAACGGCTGAGGTCCTTCCAGAGAGCCAGAAAGCTGAGGAGACACTGAAAAAGTTAATAGTGTCCTCTAACCACACACATTGTGGCTGGTGGGGAGCGGGGGTCTGAACAGCATAGCTCTGTTCCTGCTGCATAGGGCATCAGGGGAAAGCAGAGGTCCTCCATCATTGTGTTCCCCAGATTGTAGTAAAGAGTGTATTGGGGGTATACACTCCTACACATTATCTAAAATGGATTTATGACTCAGCTCTTCCTCTGCTAGGTCTAACACATAACACACACACACACACACACACACACACATACACACAGGGTCACTGGGATTTCAGCATCTCAAGAGTATTTTCTCTCAAGGCTTAGTACCCTCCTTCCTGGGCACAGTGGTGAGAAATTCTGAGGGACGTAGGGTGGCAGATGACCTATTGCTTTTGCTCTAGTCCAGGAGTCATCGAGGACTGTCACAGGCTTTGGTGTCAGGCAGACCTTGGTCTCTGTCACTTACACCCTTTGCAGCAGCAGCAGAAGTAATCCCTAGCCTACACTGCCCTGAGCCCATTTCTTCTTCCAGCAGAAATAATTATGCCATGTTCATTCATCTGACCATCTCCCAGGCCATGAGATCATTCAGATTATCTGGCATAATCCCAGCTACATGTACAGGACTTGCTATTTTAAAATACCTTCGTATTTTAAAAATTACTGATCCTGCACCCAGAGTAGAATGATAATTTGTGAGGAGAGCACAGAAAGGACCATCATTCTCAGACCAGTGCATGGAAGCAGGAAGGAAATGAGCTAGCCTGAGAGCAAGCAAGTCATAAAACTACCCAGATGACATTGCCCACAAAGATCTGTCTTTGCCATGAGCTCAGAGCAACATGTAGTACATACGAATGCCTCTTGGACATCTTCCTAGGACCATCAAGATAGGTGGTACTGCCTTTAGAAGCAAAGAAGAGGATCTTCTGACCTGGGCCCTGTGCTTCCAAGGTGCCCCTCTAACTATCCTCCAGCCATGCCCTGCCTCACAAAGTGAGGACCAAAGGTATGTCTCCAGCCCAAACCCACTTGCCTTCCACTTCTAGACCCAGTTCAGGTATCTATCTGTGACCTCAGAATTCCCTTTCCAAACAGTCCCACACTGCTTCCAGGGCCAGCCCAGTCTTCCTTCTCAAGTACATCCTCCCAAGAGTGGATCAGGGCTTCGGTGTGTACATCCCTGAGCCTGCAGGGTACCCAGGGAGTGTCTTAGTGGGATTGTGGATGGAGCTATACATAGGGGCTGGGCTCTCTATATTGAGCATAAAGTCTCCTCGTGGTTGAAGATGGAACCAGCATTTGGGAGAGAAGAGGGATGGGTCACTGGCCTGAGACCAGGGACTGGCTCCCTTAGTGCCACCATTTTTCTGGCGAAGAAATCCACAAAGTCTCTGATCATTCTAAATCAAACCTGACCTTCCAGGTTATCATAAAAGTACATTAATTAATAATTATTTTAGATTTCTTTGGAATTTAAAAATATTTTGATCTCTGAGTTTGTGGGCTTCAGTTTGCAATCCTGCCCTGGGGACCTATAAATATTCCAGGTGGGCCTGGAAGGAGTCTTCGAGCCTGGAGTCCATAGGCCCCTAAAGTACAAGGAGAGAAGGCGTGCAGTAGACACTCATGTTTGTGTGTGTGTGTGTGTGTGTGTGTGTGTGTTAGTTGCTCAGTCATGTCCGACTCTGTGCAACCCCACAGACTGTAGCCCACCAGGCCCTTCCGTCCATGGGATTCTCCAGGCAAGAACACTGGAGTGGGTTGCCATTTCCTTCTCCGAAAGGAACTATAGAAAGAAAGAAAGTGAAGTCGCTCAGTCGTGTCTGACTCTTTGCGACCCCAAGGACTATAGCCTACCAGGCTCCTCCATCCATGGAGTTTTCCAGGCAAGTGTACTGGAGTGGGTTGCCATTGCCTTCTCCAACAGATACTCGGAAGCCTGTTAAAACTCTTAAGGAATATCAGAGCATCAGGACTCAGCAAATACCTTGACCGTTGCCAGACAGCAAATGGTGCATGATGCAAACATTTGTTGTACTCTGATGCTTTTGAAAACAAATTCCTGTATAGTTATTTCTAATCCAAGAGTGACTTGGCTGTGCTCTTCAGTCCGCAGGGAACATGTGTACCGTGTCTGCATGTATGGGCCATAGAAAATGTGTACAGCTGAGACCTTTGTGTTGTCCATGCAGTACATATGTAGTACGACCCATTAAACTGAAGAGTTGCTTTATGGGACACCCCTCACCCCTGCCTCCACATCTGCAAGGCACGTTAAGCAGCAGTCTCTTTGGGGGTATGGGGGGGGCACATCTGTGTAGCCCAACCACACAGCTGGGTCTTCCCTCATCAACTCTAGACCACCTTCTGTCTTCTCCCTGGCTTAGACTCAGTGCTCACTTCTGCTGAGTCTTTCAAAAGGCTAGATTCATGTCCCCAGGAAGGGTTTATGTCTGAGGCCTAGGGCTCATGGCGCAACAGGCCCGCTTATGCTCTAGGCCCCCGTGGATGCCTGAGGAATCCAGAGCTTGGTCACCGGACACGATCCAGTCCAGATGCCTTGCTCATGCACAGGAACCCAGATGCAGCATCAGCAGCTGCAAGGCCAGTAAGTGAGATGACAGACCAAGAAGCCTGGGCTCTTCTGTTTAGACTGTGGTCACTTTTCCTTTGCTCCCAGGCTTTCTAGAATCTTTGCCCTTATCAAAACCTGACCAGGCTGTGCTGAGCTATTACTAGTCAGGCTTGCTCACCACCCACAGTAGAGGAAAGCTGCTCTGGGAATCTCAGGTCATTGTTCCAGTCTCCTCTTTGCAGTGGACCTCAGGCTTCCTGGCTGGGCTCTATGTGCTGCTCCAGCCACGCCAACTGCAGTGTGATGGAGGCAGCATGGTGAGAGGGAAAAAGCGCTGATCTGGGGTCTGGAGACCAGGATCCCACTGGGTGATGATGGCCAAGTCGCTTCTGACCAGCTCTTGAGCTGAATGAGATGGCCTCAGGATCCACTCTTTCTTCAGCACTGAAGCAAATTGTTTGACTTCTCTAAACCTCAGATTCATCTATTCAATGAGGATAATACCTGAGCAACAGGGTTCCTAGGGACTCATGTATCCGTCAAGTGGTTGGGCCCTTGGTAAGCCTGGTTTCCCTGCCCCGACTGCAAAGTTCAAGGAGTTGAAGTAGATCTGTACAGCCCTGGCATGCTGTCACTTGGCTTCCTGTTTCCGTATTTTCCCTAAGATCCAAGATCCATTTCCCTCTGGGGTCCCTTCTCTCCTCAGCCCTACTGTGTTCACTGGAAATTTGCTATGAAATTGTGTTGTCCCTCACATTCCCAGAACACCAAGGGCTTTGCAGCCAGAGTCATCCACCTGGCAGGCGGCGCTATTAGTGGTCCTCCCAGAAGATGGATCCAGGAAGTGACCTGTAACAAGACTGCCTTCTGTGCCACCTGGTTCCAGGGGCACTCTGGTCAGTGGAACATGCCATCCTGAGGCATGGGAACCTCAGGGCTCATGCAGGCAGGGGAACCTCCTCTCAGAGGCCGCAGCCCACAGAACAATACCAAGACCTCCCCTGCCGGCTGTCCTCCCCGTGGGCTACAATCTCAGGACTGGTGCAGATAGCGGAGGACTGGGGGTGAGAGCTTTACCCTTTCGGAGGGTAAAAGCTCAGCTCTGCACAGCCACATGGAAAGCAGCAGCTCTCTTGTTTATAATTAACAAAAGCCACCCTGAGCTGCTTAAGTGGTGAAGGGAAAGTTATTGAAAAGACAGAGGGTATAAGATAAAGAGACACTGGTGATGGAACTGAAATGCTAAGCCAGCATACTTGCTCTCTCATCTTTTGTCTCTACTCATTTTGGCCTGGCTCTTCCATTCTTCTGTCTCTGCAGACCTGCCTCCTCTGCTTCTCCAATCCACACAACAGGCAAATGTTGCCCACCCTACATTCCAAGGTTTATTCTTTACCAGCACAAAGAAAGAACAAATCAGCCAGCCTCTCTGCAAGCACAGGTAAATATAGATATACATAGAGACTTAGACATAGATATGGATAGATATCCTATCAATCTGGATTTTGGATTCACAAAGAAGGCCGTCTGAGGTGCCCAGCTTTTTAAATATTTATTTATTTGGCTGTGCTGGGTCTTAGCTGTGGCATACAGTAACACGAGGGGTCTTTTTCAGTTGTGGCATGTAGTGTGATCTAATTCCCTGACCAGAGATTGAACCTGGGCCCCCTGCATTAGAGAGCAGAGTCTTAGCCACTGGACCACCAGGGAAGTCCCTGAGCTGTCCATCTTGACTCAGGTAGCCACCCTGGCCTGATCATTTACTCCTGGTGCTCAGTAGCTTAGTTAACTCCCCACTCCCCACAATGAGTGAGGGGACAAAAAGGGGGATCTCTGTGATGCTGGCATAGCCTCTAAAATGTATGCATGGCAGCCTTGCAGGCTGAGCCACTCAAAGTCATGACTAAAGTCAGAGGAGCTCCATCATTCCAAGATTACCACAAATCAGAAACAAGTGAATAGTGACCCTGAGACTGCAGGATGTTTCTCAAAACCTGCCTCAGGTGACTACTGCTTAGCAGACCTGCTTCTTTCAATAGTTCCTCAGCATTTAGTTCTCCTTTTCAGAAATAATTAACACTTAAGAGGAAAGAGCGGGGAGAGAGATTTTGAGAATGAGCAGAAATTAAATTTGTTGCTGGTTGACTGGGCTGTTCACAGTCTGTATACATCACCTCTTCTATCCAAATACAGCTGAGAACTGAGGTATCTTTGGCCAAAGGAAGAAGTGCAGGCTGCTGGTGTACCTGTCCTGCTCACCTTGGTCTTCCTCAGTGGGGTGAGGTGTGGTTTAGCAATTCTTTTCTACTGATGAGGTAGCATTTGAAAGAAAGCAACAACAACAGAAACAAACAATAAAAGAGTGAGGGCTAACTAGGCTTCCCTTCTAGCTTCCCTTCTCACTACAATTTGTGTACAGTAATCTAAGTTTTCTTTATTCCTCCAAGACAAAAAAGGTACCCCCTTGACCAGTGTCCCCTCCTTGCTCACTGGCTTTATAAATGCTCCTTAGAAGTTGATAACAGTTGTGTGTGTGTGTGCTGGGGGAGAGTCAAGGGGAGATGTTTTAATGGGAAAACATTTTTTATTGATTTACTTCTCAAAATGTGTGTGGTGCACTGATGTGATGAGGAAGGAAATGCAAGTAAATACAGTCTGCGGCACCTCTCCTCACTAAGACGCTTTACATGCATAAGTGCGCATACTGTGAGGGATCCCATCAGGCATCTCCTGTGGACTTGAGGCCTGAGGCCCAGAGCTGAGAACCCCATGGGCTGTTGTGAAGTCTAAATAAGGTAACACAACAATGGTCAGACTTCAATGTGCCTCTGAATGAGATGAGGATCTTGGTAAAACACACATCCTGATTCAGTAGATTCGAGGAAGCACCCGCCAAGCTGCATTTCTCAGAAGCTCGCACATGATGTTGGTGCTGCTGACCATCGACAGAGATAGACACCTACCTACATCAGAAATGGACGGCACCACACAGGCTGACCTGCACAGATGTGACGGCCCCGCCACATCCACGCATGCTATTCCTTTGCACACCCTGGCCAAGGTTCAGTTCAGTTCAGTTCAGTCGCGCAGTCGTGTCCGACTCTTTGCGACCCCATGAATCGCAGCACGCCAGGCCTCCCTGTCCATCACCAACTCCCGGAGTTCACTCAGACTCACGTCCATTGAGTCTGTGATGCCATCCAGCCATCTCATCCTCGGTCGTCCCCTTCTCCTCCTGCCTCCAATCCCTCCCAGCATCAGGGTCTTCTCCAATGAGTCAACCAGTATCTGTGGCTGTGGGCTCCGCTGGTGGCTTAGTGGTAAAGAATATGCCTGCAATGCAGAAACCACAGGAGATGAGGATTCAGCCCCTGGGTCAGGAAGACGCTGGAGGAGGGCATGGCAGCCCACTCCAACAGATGTGACGGCCCCGCCACATCCACGCATGCTATTCCTTTGCACACCCTGGCCAAGGTTCAGTTCAGTTCAGTTCAGTCGCGCAGTCGTGTCCGACTCTTTGCGACCCCATGAATCGCAGCACGCCAGGCCTCCCTGTCCATCACCAACTCCCGGAGTTCACTCAGACTCACGTCCATTGAGTCCGTGATGCCATCCAGCCACCTCATCCTCGGTCGTCCCCTTCTCCTCCTGCCTCCAATCCCTCCCAGCATCAGAGTCTTTTCCAATGAGTCAACTCTTCGCATGAGGTGGCCAAAGTACTGGAGCTTCAGTTTTAGCATCATTCCTTCCAAAGAAATCCCAGGGCTGATCTCCTTCAGAATGGACTGGTTGGATCTCCTTGCAGTCCAAGGGACGCTCAAGAGTCTTCTCCAACACCACAGTTCAAAAGCATTAATTCTTCAGCGCTCAGCCTTCTTCACAGTCCAACTCTCACATCCATACATGACCACAGGAAAAACCATAGCCTTGACTAGATGGACCTTAGTCAGCAAAGTAATGTCTCTGCTTTTGAATATGCTATCTAGGTGGCCAAGGTTATCACTTGCTAATTAGTAAGGGGAAAAGTGAAGACTTAAATGCACCTGCTTTGCATTTCTTGCCTCCTGCCTCTTGTACTTTTTTACACACATTTACCTAGGTGTTCAAATTTTTCTAAAATTTTAGTTTAAACTTTTTCAGCAATAGGTTACAAATGTCTACATTTTTGCTTGAATACAAGAGACTCTGTTTAGCAATTTGTTACAGATATGAAAGTGCACATGTACAAAGAGATAGACATTTTTCCCTTAAAAAGGAAGATAAGTTCTACTTAAAAGGAAGTTAGCTAATATCTGACACATTTGGGGGATTATTTCTTCACATTTTCCAGTATCCATGACACTTAATATCCTCAACACGCTATGTCCATTTCATGCAATTTGGTTGATCCATCTCTGTGTTGTTTTCTTCCTGTTTTGCACAAAGAGCTGCCCTGTACCCACCAGGAAGCAAGAGACCGAAGCAAAGAGAAAAGAAAAATATAGTGGACCCATTCGAATGTTGTTCATCCCCTCTCTAAAGTTTCCCCAAACAGTTGTCCTCCCCAACACTAGCTACGTTTCTGAAAAATAAATCCTTCTGTGCTGCCACAGGTCTTGGGGCATGCCCTCTAGGAAGATCCATCAAAGCTTATTATAGTTATTTACTGATGTCTCCTCCACTCCACTGTTTTGTAAGTTCCCCAGAGAGAGAATTTAGGCTTATGCATCATTTTGTTCTCTGAGTCTAGCAGAGTTTTTGACATAGAAAAGGTCCTTAATAAACTTTGTTGAATTGAATTGAATTGAATTGCAGGTGAATGAAAAAATTACTTCCATGCTCTTTGGAGAAAGTGAAAATTATGGCTCCTAGAGTAAGGATGGGACAGGGACAGAGCTAGAGTGCAGAGCTGTGAGAGATCACCCGTGTGCAGGACTACAACTGGTTCAGTCTGGCTGGTATGCACACTGTGAGTGGGAATCAGGAGAGAAAGGTGAGAAGGAAACAGGTCCTCAGAGGCTAAGGACCCCCATACATAGTTTAGAATATATCCTGTGAGATCTGTAGAAGCATGAAACTGCATTAAGCCTGTGACGTGATCCTTTTTGGCTTGTAAACAGAACACTGTCAGCAAAATAAAGGATAGATTGGAACAGACTGAAACTAGTGGCAAGGATTTGATGATCCAGACCCTGGTCCTTAGAGGATGGAAGAATAATGTTCAGTGGACTCAGAGTGTGGAATGTGTGTGCAAATGTGCTTGCATCTCTGGTGCCATCTAAGGGCTTCCCAAAGATGTTCAAGAGTTTTCCCGGAATTTTGAGAACCCCTTGGGTTACATTTGAAAAACAGTAACAAAAAAGGTCTCTCCTCCAAAGATATAAGAAGTGTATTTTGCATTAAAAGCCCTATAAATTTAAGATTCTGGGGGTGGCCATTTTGGCAAAATGAATTTCCCAGCAGCCTTCTTAATTTCACTTCCTGCCTTTCATGAAATGTATGTATAGAGAAAACATGAGACTCCCCACCAGGTTCTGCATGCGTGTGCATCTGCCGTCCAATTTACAGTTTGTGAAGGAGGTGTTAATTAGTTGGCAGAAGCACCTGAACAGGGAGTACTGGGTTGGCTGAGGGGGTAGGAAGGTCTCTGGCATTTCCTTATTCACAGAGGCAGGAAAAAAAAAAAAAAGGAAACTCACATTGCTGTCCAAAATGGCATCCTCCAAGCCAAAGCAAGTGGTGAATTATAGCAGGTACTTCTTTCTCTAAAAAGTGTCTATTTCTGGACTTGTGTGACTAATAGCAAATTAATACCAACTGTTAATCAGAATTTAAGGTTGACCTTCATATACGACTCTCTGGATTTTAAAAATCTTTCAGGGAAACATGGGTGAATTTGTAACTAGTAAGATAAAATTAACACTGAAGAAGGGATAGGATGAATTTCCACAGGGGAAAAAGCAAAGACCCTGTCTTTCAAGGGTTGAGGAGATGGAGGGTAGAGAAGGAAAGTCACAAATCCAGGTGGAGCAGAAACGGCCTTTCATTCGGGGTCAGTAAAAAATAGTCGGCTAAGTTGAAGAGGGTGGTTCAAGACAATTTACTGGGAGGAGAATAAGACTTGATCAGCTCAAGATTTCTTCAGTTTGTATGTCAACAACCTCATCAAATCTCTTAAAACCAAAAAGCAGTTAATGAAACAAAATGAAGGCAGTGACAGGATGTCATCTGATAAAACATTTTCGCTGTAGAGATGGCACAGCTGAGATGCAGAGATGGAAAGGTAGCTTTCCCAAGGATATTGATAATGAATCATAACTTGAACCTTGAGTTCCGGACTTTCTGCCCACTTCATTTGCCAATACACTCCACTGTTTTTTTAAACATCTCCAGAACACACTTGGGGGAGTACTCCTAGTCTGATCTGATACAGCAACTCTCAACAGCTCTGAGATATTTCTACAGTATTATTGCAGAATAGCAGCAGGGCCAAAGGAAAAAGACCTGGACACAGAAGGTGTGAAACACCTAGTTATTTTGCCTTTAATGACCATCAAAAATAAATCAATTTTTTAAAGTTGGATAAATATAAACTTGAGTGAGTTAATAAATATTGCATGTACCAATGTGCCTGAAGACACTGTGTAAGAAATACAGAGGAGCTCACATTTACACATATAAAGAATACGTGGAGACCGTTTTCTGCTTTGAAAAATGTGACTGAAACTTTATAAAGTACAGCTTGCTCTAAAGCAAAGCAAAAAAGAGAAAGCAGCATAAATTGAGCTTTCAGCACACTCAGCGAGAACTCTTTAGGCTACGAGGGTACAGGCTACCTGCACAAAGAGAGGAGAGACTGTTTACATCTGATTGTAGGATGGCTGCACCTGGCTCCCAGAGAAGCTGAGGCGTCCAAACAGAGGAAGACAGAGTCAAGGAAATTCAGTGAGGAAGACAAATGAGGGCAGGGCCTCTCCAGAAGATCAGAGGGCTCCAAGCCCTGTTGCTTCCTTCAGCAAATCCTAATTAGCCTAGGAAAAGACAAAACACAGTGTGTTTTCCGGACACACACACACACACCGAGAGAGAGGAATTCTTGAGGTATGTAATTAGGAGCAATTAGCCAGGGCTAGAGGGGAGCGGATAGAATGCGGAACAGGCTTGATTGGGTAATGACTTCCCTGGAGGACTGTGGGAGGTGGCCCAGTGGGGCTTTTCTGAACTGACTTGCCACAGACTTTGTGCCCTAAAGCTCAAAGATGGAGATTCGAAAATCAAAGGGGATTTTCCTACTCAAATGTACCAATTATTTTCTCTGTGAATTGCTTTAAACCCCCAGTTTTTAGGCCAGTATGATACATAGTATATTTTCAATAATGTACACTAATGAGGAAATAAAGTAAAATGAAATGGTGAAGGAAATTCATGCATATCCTTTCTGTCCTCAGCCTGGATGTAAGTTTTGAGGATGTTTGCAGAGGTGGGGCTGGCTATTTTTAGTTACAATTCAGTTGTCTTGTACTGGCCCCTCAAAGCCTCTAAAACCCAGCAAAGGGATACAGGGTAAAAATTCCACTGCTTAAAGATTCACTGAGTGTAGTAAAAGACAACAGGCTTTCTCCAGCCTGTGTGAACACAGTATGTATTAGAGCGAATGGGTATGTGTGTGCTCAGTTGTATTTGATTCTTTGCGACCTCAGGGACTGCAGCCCAGCACGTTCCCCTGTCCATGGGATTTCCCAGGCAAGAATACTGGAGTGGGTTGCCATTTCCTCCTCCAGGGGATTTCCGACCTGACCCAGGTATTGAACCTTAGCCTCTTGAGTATTAGAAGGAGGTCTGGTTCAAATCTAAGATCCACTGCTTCTGAGTTAGGTGACCTCATGAAAGCTACTTGATCTTTCTGAGTTTTGGTTTGCTCATCTGCAAAATGGACCTGACTAGTACAGGGTTGTTATAGGGATTGATAAGATCATGGCCCCTACTGGTTCTAGTGAACAACCCCAAGGCAGAAAGCCAATAAATCCATTTACACAAATGTGTGTTTTGGAATCAGTTTATCTTGGAGAGCTCACCAGGAAACTTCATTGCTCAAAATTAGACATTCTAAACCTAGGAGATTTATTAGGATTTTTTATAGCCAAGGTGGATGTTTGGCAGCGCCTGCTTTTAAAGATTTTCAAGTTAAATTTATATAGTGAGGCTCTAAGGTGTCAAATTTTGAGACCATTCATCCTTTTTTTTTTGGAGTTTTCCTAATTTACTTTTTTCCATGCTTTATTTCCTAATTAGGGTGAAATATACACAACAAAATCTACCATTTTAACCATTTTTGAATGTGCAGTTCTGTGGCACTCTGTATATTCACAAAATTGTGCAACCAACACCACCATCCATCTCCAGAACATTTTCACTTTCCCAGACTGATACCCTACACTATTAAACTACTCCCCGTGCTCCTCTTCCTTATCCCCTGGCAATCATCATTCTACTTTGTGTCTATGAATTTAACTACTCAAAGCATCTCATAGAAGAGGAATTGTATAAATACTTGTCCTTTTGTGACTGGCTTATTTCATTTAATATAAAGTCTTCAATGTTCATCCATGCTCTCCTCTATGTCAAATTCGCTTCATTCTTAAAGGCTATTACCCCAGTGTATATGTATACCAAATTTTGTTTATCCATTCATCTATGGGTGAGGGATACCTTGTGGCTTCTACCTTTCGGCTATGTGAGTAGTGCTGATGTGAACATGTATATGAGAAGATTTGACCTTCTTCATAGGTTCTTCCTTGATCTACCTCTATAAAAGCTGGGTTGGTTTTGGTTGTCCCTTCAAGTACATCACCTCCTCAGATTTTTAACATCTCACAAAATATGTTAGCCCTAATCCCAGTTCAGTCAGCTGTTGAAACATAATGAGTTTATTATTAACCCCCAAACACTGAAGAGCTGCATTCCAGGTACTTGTCAGAAAGTATAATCTGAAATTTAATGTGGCTCAGTATCCTTCCAAAGATCAGTTGAAAAACATACCTTATTAAATGAGAATTGCCTGAAGCTTTCCTCTTTCAAATCTGACTCTAAGTTAAATCAGACCCATCCCAATAACTGGGATATATTGCTTTATTGTTCACAGAGGTGATCTGACTGAATTATGCTTTGGTGAAAGAGTGAGATTAGATTCAGTTTTTCTGCTCTGCGGTTTTATGAACCTCTATTGTATTTAGTGTGTAGATATCATGCAGGGTGACGTTCACTTTTTCATTCTGTGTTGTAGGAGGATCCATGGGAGAAATTGTTCTTTGGTGTCAGGTCAGGCATGGCTTCCTGGAGCTACTAGTTTATGGTTTTTTTTTGTTTCCTATGGGCACAGAATTGTATACAAATTTTGTTCCTGTCTTCACTTTGGCTCCTAGGAAGCTTAGATTCTAATGTGCTCTCACCTAAACAAAAGGCATGGAAATATGTAACATAAACTTTGTGTATTGATGCCACTTCTTGCTGGATTCTATTTTTAAATGATTTTCTCTTTGCCTTGATTTTCTTCCTTATCGCCATTGTGTGTTTGTGTAAATCAATAGGGAGAAAAAGAAACAGAGAAAGAGAGAGAGAAAGGAAAGAACAGTGAAGGAGAGGATATATTTCAAAATAAGAATGTATCATTCAAAAATTTTGGCCGCAAACAACATAAAGCAATTCTAAGTAGCTTAAAAGGGAATTCACAGAAAGACTAATAACTGAGCCCACAAAATCATTGGGAATATGGAGAGTGGGGCTCAAAAAGTAGGCTGAATTCCAGAACTCTTGGGCGCTGGGCTCTCCAAGTGCTCTGCACCGGGAGAGGTAGGTAAGACATGAAGTAAGAGAAGATTTGCTTTATAGCCCCAATCCCTGTGTGGCATCAGCCTCAAACATGTGCATCTGGCAAGTCCATTTCTTCCTGGCTGACCCTCTAATACATGGTACTACTTCTCTTTCTGACCCTAGCACAGCACTCACTTCTTTAAACTTGGCTTCCAGCTCTGTTAAATGAAAGCCCTGTAGTGACTAGAACCCTGCTCCTCAGACTGCAGTCCACTGACAATCTGGTTTGTCTAAGCATATCCACCGCCCACCCCCAACACACACGCATTGATGTTAAGTGGCTCCTAAAACAGGCTTCGACTCTGCAAAAGGCTGTCCTTTGGAAAAGTTCGGGTAAATATAAATTCCTTCATCCTATTATACATCAAAATCTTCACTTATTCTGCAATGGAAGTTCCACTCTACCCTAGGTCAGTTTGAAAGAAGTTCACTTGAAGCTGCAATGTCTAAAGTTTCAGATGTACCCAGGGTCCAATATTACCCTGTCTAAAGCTTTTGACCTTCCTTTTGGTCCACAGTCTCAAAGAAACCATGTCATCACAGTGAGACATTCTGTGTAGAGCCCGAACCAGAGCTGTGTCAGTGCTGTTCACAGGAGGGAGTTTCCTGATCAGACAACTGGAAGACACGTCCCCTTTTGTACACAAGGACCCAATTTTCTCCTCGTATGGTGGGGATGATGGCATTAAGTCAGCACAGTTCTGCCACGTTCACAAGTAACCTTCAAGTTAAAACTCGGTTTCCCATGTAACTTTTCTTAGGAGGGAGTGCTACACGAATGCCTATAACATTGGCACCTTTGCCTTGCTGCAAGTAAACACTTTGGCAGACAGGCAATAAAACATTTGTAAGTTTGTGAATCTAGTCTGCATAGGATAATCCCCTCAGTCCCCTTAACTGTGACCTCGCTGAGGTGATCACTTTTCTAGATCTGTAAAGCCGAGCTTCTCGAACCATGATGCCCAAGGCCCATTCATCCACTACTTCAACCTTGTGAGGTCCTGTAGGAACAGCCAACAGGATTCTTCAATAATAACAGTGTTTACACTTACTATGCTGCAGGCACTACTAACTACATACTCTTCTGTAAAAAAGAAAGTTAACTAATTTAATCCTCACAACATCCCTATGAGGTTGGTACTATAATTCTCATCATTTTACAGGTGAAAAAACTGAGGCACAAAGAAGTTAGAAACTTGCCCTAGTGGTAGAGTCAGAATTCGATCCCAAGCAGTCAGGCTCCAGTGTGGTATGTTACGCTATACTGTCCCCAGAGAGTGGACATTTACATCATTACAACTGCTATATTTTGGACAGTCTACACATCTGTAGCACATCTGGAGGTTGTTCATCTGAAGTCATGGGATGGAAGCTATGTCTAGTGGCTTAGAATTACTTTGATACTGGAAAGCGAAGCAAAACAACATGGAGAAGGAAAAAAAACCTCCAAATGTTATATGTGCCAAATTGTTCTGTAAACTGCCCACAAAGTCATGTCTTTAGCATGAGAACTGGCCAAGGAGACTCGGCCAGAAATTCACAAATGGATGGGGAAGGATCGTTCTGGGGAAGCCTTCTTCCTTCTTTGCCTCACATGATTGTTCTAGATTTCTGCCTCTGCAAGCACAGTGCTTCACCAGTGATTTGTGACACCTGTGTTGACAGACATCGCACGTGTGGTGGGGAGTGGGGAGAGTGAGCTGTAAAGATGACAAGGTGGTGGACCCTTGAGCCAGGGTGTCCTTCCCTGCTGAGTGGGTGTCTGATCTGGCCACCCAAGAATGTTGTTCCCTTGTTTTCTGTACCGCCACTGCTTGACCAGTGTCTTCCTTAGCTCTACCCTCCTCTCCTAACTGGCCTTCCCTCTTCATCATGCAGCCAAATCAAAACACCTAGGTACTTGCCTCCAGTCCCAGCTAGTTATGGTTCTAATTAGATCACCTGGTAGATATCATAGGGGCGGTGAGGGGTGTGCCGCCCTGCCAGTTTCCCTGGTAACCAACAGGAGACCAGAAGTCAGTTCCCCCAGGAACTGGTAACCTCCCCCTCCCCCATCACGAAGGCTGCCGCCATATTCTGCTGCCCCTGCCGCCTGCCATCCGCCCTGCAGGTGGAGGGATGTCGCTCCAGGACCTTGCTTCAGATACGTAAGCACCCCCATCCATTAGACCCTCAGGCCACAGACCAGTACTGGTCCAGGACCTGTTAGGAGCTGGGGCACTGCCCAGGAGGTGAGTGGCAAAACCGAAACTGTATCCCACCTGTGCCCCCTTGGCTGTGGAAAAACTGTCTTCCGTGAAACCAGTACCCAGTGCCAAAAAAGGCTGGGGACCTCTCCATTAGACCAATGATGTCTCTGTCACGACGCAGGGCTCTTACTTCCTTTCGGAGGCTGGGCCAGCCCAGGGCTGGCAGGTCTGTGGGCAGCACCTAGCAGCAGCGTCAGGCATTCTGACCTGTGAGGAGCAACGCTGCCTGCCTTGACTTTCTCCAGACACACCAACAAGGCTCACAGCACAAACTGGAGTTGGTTCATTTTTTAATGTTATTGCCACAGTAGTGCTTTTTATAATTTATTAATTTATGGCTGTGCAGGGTCCTCATTGCTATGCGGGCTTTTCTCTAACCCTGGAGAGGGAGTGGGGCCACTCTCTAGTTTCCCAGCATGGGATTCTTGTTGCGGTGGCTTTCGTTGTTGGAGAGCATGGGTTCAGTACCTGGGCTTCAGTAGTTGTGGCTTCCAGACTCAGTAGTTGTGGTCCACAGGCTTAGTTGCTCTGTGGCATATGGGATCCTCCTGGATCAGGAATCGAACCCATGCCTCCCGTATTGGCAGGCAGATTCTTTACCACTGGGCCAACAGGAAAGCCCAAGCTGGTACATAGTATCCATTCTTTATTCTTTTATAGCAAAAGCCTAAGCATTTCAGGGTTAGAGCATGAGGGTTCCCACCACCACAGCTCCCACAACTAAAGCCCAGGTCATATACATACACCCTTCAGGGGGAAGCCTGGGCTGGGATGTTCCATCAGTACTGAAGCCATTTTTCTCAGGAAGACTTACCCAAAGCCAACCGTTCGATCAGAGATTCTCCTCTGGAGTCACCCAGGGTCAACTCTTTGTCTACATTGCCTAAGAAACCAAGGCCAGTCTACACTCTTCTCCCCTAAGCTTTACTGCCTCTCTCTCAGGGCTTGGTACGTTTATTTGTACCATCTGTGGTATTGGAATATAAGATTCCTATAGCTAGAAACAATTTTCATCAATAATAAATTGCAACAGAAATATTTGCAATTAAAAAGAAAAAAAAAATCCCACATGATAACTTGCAACTTCCTGCCTGAGCAGCTGTGCTTGAGAATAAAGCCTAGTCCCAAGCTGAGCCCAGTTCCTCTTACCCAGTCTGCAAGGAGGGTCCAGCCTCTTTGACACATGGCATTCATTGATCTTAATCGCTCTTCCTGATCCTCTCCAGATCTGTGACCAAGAACTGACTCTTCCGCTGCATGGAATCCTCTCAGTATTCCATGACTTCGGCTGCTGGTGACCCTTCTGGCCCCAGTGGCTGAGGACCCAGCTTCTCATGGAATGCCAAGCTACTTGCCTTTTCCCTCTTCCACAGACTGTACTCTGAGTGACTCATTCATTTTCATTTCAGTATCTCAGCCCTAGAGGCGAAAGAGCCCTTACGTAACATGGACAGTCTCCCCATCTCCACCCTGCCATCCTCTAAACAGCTGAGACCCTTGCCTTTATGGTTTAGCAAATAATCTCTTGGCGCAATTAAAAATTCATTTGCCACATGTTCTGTTGCTTACAAAAATAACATAGTTGTTGTCAAACATTTTTTAAAAATATATAGTAGATAAAGTGAAGGTTCTTATTCACATACCCTGAGACAACTGCTGTTAATCGTTTGATACACACACAAAATATAGTTTAATGTCTTAGAACTGTATTGGAGGTATACTATACATATTGTTTTGAAACTTCTTTTTCTGCTTAATAATACATCCTGAAGATCTCTTCTTATCACCACATAAAAACTCCTCATTTTTTAAAATGTTAGATGGAGTTCCATTGTATAAATGTAGAACAGTTTATTAACAAATGCTTATTAACAAATACCTAATCATGGACATCTGGTTTGTTTTCTAGTAATTTGCCCCAACAGTGCCCAGCGCATGTCTTAGACACTAGTCTTTGCTTGCTTGTGTATTACTGTGGAACTTAGATTTTGGAACATGGCAAGGCACCTTTGAGCTCTTTCAGTAAAATGAAGATGACTGCAAGAGGCTGTGAGAATCAGATGGGATTGTTAGCACTGAGATGAGCATGTGTAATTCACTCTAGCTCCCTTGTATCTAAAGTTCTATCTACGTCGGGAACTCTCCACTTAATAAGTCTTGGTTGAGGATAAAGACTTTCTTCCATTAGAAATACCCAAAATGCCACATACTCATCTTCTCAGACTCCTTAGCAGCCAGGTAAAATAATCTGACCTAGGCTCCACCAGGCAGATGATTCACAGTACACTTTGACTTGGGAGTCAGTGACTCAACAGCCAACGTTGGGTAGCACACTTTCTCTCTCTTTGATGGCCACAGCTATAACAATGAAACAAGATAAAATTCTCAGCGGAGAAACCACAATGGTGCAAACTGTAGGTGTTGTGTGTGGAGAGGGACAGCAGCAGGGGCTTCATTGGAATAATGCTCATGATTTTGGACATTGTTTCTGGCAGCTTAACCTCAAGCCTCATTCTTCAGCTATCCTGACAACTCTGAATTACTCAAAATCCCATGAATAAAGTCATTTTCTGGTTAAATTAGCCAGGAACATTTTCTATTGCTTGTAATTAGGAACATTGTCTGCCACATATGCATAGCTGTAAAACACCATATGATCACAAGGGACACCGCAGATGCTTTTGTTCCTCTCCAGCAGCCAGTCTTCCCTCTCCCTTGCTAACAGGTGGACCTTTGACCCAGCTTCAGCAGAGATGTTACAAAGGATGGGCTTCTTGGGACTTCTGAGAAAGAGTTCTCCTTCCTTTCTTAAAAGAGAAAGTATATAAAGAGAAACTTCTGTCATTCCCCCCAGCCTTCCTGCCCTTGGGAAACTGTCATGTAAGAATGAGTAGCTTGGAGATCTGGCAACCATTTTCTGACCATGAGGAGAGATGCTGCCTGCACATGGGGTGAATGAGAAAGTTCAAGAATGTAAAGAGCCTTGGTCTCTTAATGACACAACTGAATTTCCAAAACAAACTTAGTTTGCCTACTTCCAGACTCTGTTAATGAAAAGTAATCATGATTAAAGATGCTGAAAATAAGATTCTATTACTTGTAGCCAAACATACCCTGCTGCTGCTGCTGCTGCTAAGTTACTTCAGTCGTGTCCGACTCTGTGTGACCCCATACACGGCAGCCCACCAGGCTCCTCTGTCCCTGGGATTCTCTAGGCGAGAACACTGGAGTGGGTTGCCATTTCCTTCTCCAATGCCTGAGAGTGAAAAGTGAAAGGGAAGTTGCTCAGTCATGTCTGACTCTTCATGACCCCATGGACCGCAGCCTACCAGGCTCCTCTGTCCATGGGATTTTCCAGGCAAGAGTACTGGAGTGGGGTGCCATCGCCTTCTCCAAAACATACCCTAAATAGGTACGAAATATTTGATTATCATTATAGCAGCTGTGAGAGGCTAGGTTGATGGTTTTGAGTTTTCAGGATCTCAACTATCTGACCCTATTTCCAATTGCAATATTACCCCAAATTGATAAGGTGTAATACTGACCATCAATATTGTCCCTGATGACATCTGATAGTTTAAGTCCAAAGCAAACATTTGGATATTTCAGTTTAAGTATCTGGCTTTAAAAGATACCTGGGGTCCCAGCCCCAAAGATTCTGGTGTAGTGGATCTGGAGAGAATCTTGGACACTGGAATTTTTAAAACAGCTTTATTGACATCTACTGTAGATAGCATAAAATTTACCCATTATAATTATAAATTCAGTTGTTTAAAATTCATGTTTATAGAATTGTGCAGCCATTGCCATTATGTAGTTTGACAATGTTTCCACCACCCCCCAATTTCCTACTACCAGTTTGCAGTCAATTCTTGCTTCTTTTGGCTTTGCTGCTGCTGCTGCTACGTCGCTTCAGTCGTGTCCGACTCTGTGTGACCCCATAGATGGCAGCCTACCAGGCTCCCCCGTCCCTGGGATTCTCCAGGCAAGAACACTGGAGTGGGTTGCCATTTCCTTCTCCAATGCATGAAAGTGAAAAGTGAAAGTGAAGTCACTCAGCCGAGTCCGACTGAGCGACCCCATGGACTGCAGCCTAGAAATCTACTTTCTGCCTCTATCCATTTATCTTTTGTGGACATCTGTGTAAACAGAATCAGACTGTGTGTAGTCTTGTTCATCTGGCTTCCTTCACTTTTCATAATATTGTTGAGGTTCATCAATATTGAAGGTTATATTGTAGCGTGGTCTTTTTTATTGATGAACAGTACTCCCTCCCTATAAATATGCCACATTTCATTTATTCAGCAGTTGATGGGCGTTTACATTGTTTCCAGTATGGGGTTATTATGAATACTGTTACTGTGAACATTTATGGGCATACCTTTGTGTAGAAATATGTTTATATTTCTCTTAGGTATTTTATATTTATCTTAGGTATTATATTTCTCTTAGGTATATTTCTAGGAACAGAGTTGCTGAGTCATATGGTTAGTTTATGTTTAACTTTTTAAGAAACTGCCAAATTATATTTCAGTGTGTACCATTTTACAGTCCTACCAGCAATGATTAGGGGTTTCATTTTGCTAACACATAGAATTGTCAGTATTTTTAATTGTTGATTTGTATTTCTGTAATGACTAATGGTACTGAATATCTTTTCAAGTACTTATTAGCCATTTGTATATTTTCTTTAGTGAGACGTCTATTCAACTTTTTGCCCATTTTTTCCATCAAATTATCTTCTTATTAGGAGCCTGTGAGAGTTCTTTATATATTCTGTAAACAAGACTTTTATCAGACATGTGATTTGCAAATATTTTCTCCCAGTCTTTGACTTGCCTTTTCATTTTCTCATTGGTGCTTTTGAAATGCAAATGCTTTTAATTCCTCATGATGTACAAGATATCAGTTTTTCATTTTATAGATTGTGCTTTTGTGTCATATTTGAAAACTCTTTGCCCAACCGAAAGTCATGAAGGCTTTCTCCTGTGTTAACTCTAGAAGTCTTATAGTTTTAGCTCTTGCATTTAGATCTATGATCATTTTGAGTTGGTTTTTATTTATGTTATGAGGTTTTGCATATTTTGGTATTAACTGTTTGAGTTCCATTTGTTTAACAGACTATCCATTCTTCATTGAATTGTCTTGGCATATTTGTTGAATGGGCACTGGAATTTTGAAAGTGTTCCTGGTGCAGACAAAGTTGAACTCCAAGCTGCCTGAAGGTGCTAGCATCTCACATCTGTGCCTTTCCAGAGCAAACAAAGATCTTGATGTGTTCTAGAATCTAGAACACTCTCCTAGCCTGTTAAGAGGCTTTGTGATTTTTCCTTTGAGTTTTTGCAAATGCTGTCATTACCTGGAACAGATTATACAAAAGTTATCTTAAATAACCACAGCCTACACTTATAAAACCATTCGATTATATCCTACATGAGTCATAACTAGGTTTGCTTTTCTCATTAGACTGTGAGCTGTTCAGAGGCAAGGTCTGAGTTTTAATGATGAAAATGACATTAACAGCTACCATTTTGAGCACCTACTGTGTTCCAGTGCTGTGCTCAGTATTTTATAGATATTCTCTTATATTAATCATCATTTTTCAAGACTCTTGAGGTGTGTTTTACAGAGGTTAAATAACTTACCCTAGACCACACAGCAAAGCCAGGATCCATACCTTGAAGAATCTGCCTATAAAACCACACAAAAAATAATCAAGCAAATGTTACAAGGTAGCCCCGACCTTTGCAGGAAGTGGCTCCAAGTTCCCCAGCCTGTTGCAGACTGATAGCATTATTGTAGCATACGTATACATAGTCAAAAGGGCTGAGAAGGAGAGGCTGGCAGAGACCTTGGGCTTTGGTGGCTCAGCACTTTCCATGTTGTGCACTGACAGTCTTTGTTTTTCTTTTTTATTCTGATGACGATTTGGAACTTTTACCTCATCGCAAGACTGATGATTCGTTTCACGTTGTCCACGGCTGGTTTACTGGGCTCTTGACAGTCCCTCCAACTCTTGACAGTTGTGAGCTTCGATCTTTTCTCTGGAGTGATGGAATATTACACTGAGAATTTTGGGGGGGTGGTGCTTGTGTTGCCTCTCACCAGCGCTCCACAAACACAGGATGCTTGGTTTGTATTCCTCTGTCACTTCTCTCAGAGCCTCTTCACAGGGAAAGATGATGCTTGTGTACTTCCTGACACTCCTGTTCAGAGCATGTGCACACAGGCCCAGCTGCTGCCTTCCATGGCTTTCTGGTTAGGGATTGTATCTGAGGAACCGGGGATGGGTGTACACAGGAGGCAGTGTAGAAGAGGGCATCCACCTACCATCCTAGCCTGCAAACCTCCAGCCCGTCTAGCCCAGCAGCCCCAGCAACCTAGCCCAGTCCTGTGCTGTCATTGCATAGGACTTCAGAGCCTGTACTCAGGAAGTTAGCAGGGTCTCCAGTTCAGCCTTGGCAGGAAGATGCTAAAGCCTCAGTGGCTGACTCAGCCCAGCAACTTCCAGGCTGTCATCTCCTCAGAGCTCTGCTCATCAGCTCTGCTGTCTGCCCTACCAGTTCACGTGGGGAAGACGCACATTTGGCCTAGCATTTTGTTTCCTGATGGAAACCACAGGGCCTGCCTTCACCCTGAGTCACGGCTTTGCTAAGGAAATAACCTTTCTAGAACTCAGCCCTCAGTTTAATTAAAAAGCAACCCAACATCCATGAGTTTTGGATGTAACCTGGGAAAGCATTCAGTGCTCTGTGGCAGCCAGCTGTGTTTTTCAGGAACAGATTTGTTCCAACTTGTTTGTGAATGTACAAGTCACAATGAGCACTTGCTGCTTAGAATTCTTCAAGGCTAATGAGCTGGTAATGCCTGGGGCACACCATATCTGTGCTTGGATCTGGCCCTCTAGACGTGCCTCTTGAAAACCAGGGAAGGGCTCAGACTGCCTCTTGACTTGGCTATTCAGGTTTCATGTGGAGGAATGGAAGAAGCTCAACTTGCATTGCCAAGAAGTTTGAGTCTCACCCTAAGCCTGTCTGTCTCTAGCTGTGTTACAATATTTTGGTCAAATCACTTAATTTCTATAAGATTTAGTTTCTGTGTGAAATTTTAACTAGCTCTGTATTTTCCAACTGTTGTTCTGTGTACTGCAAACCATAATATTCTCCAGTACAACTGGGCATCGTGGTCAATTAAGATGAGTAGACTTCTTTGGGAACCCATCTTGTCCTCCCGGAAATTTCCAATGCTTCCTTCAAAGCCCTCCTGTAAGCTTGGATTCATCACAAAGCTCACCCTAATCACACTCACAAAGGAATTCATCCCTTTTTCTCTCCTGCTGCACTTCTTTTCGGGCTTCCTTGTAGCTCAGATGGTAAAGAATCTGCCTGCAGTGCAGGAAACCTGGGTTTGATTCCTGGGTCTGGAAGGTCCCCTAGAGAAGGAAATGGCAACCCATTCCAGTATTCTTGCCTGGAGAATCCCATGGACAGAGGGCCATGGTGGGCTCCAGTCCATGGGGTCACAAGAGTCAGACATGACTTAGCAACTAAACCACCACCACCACCACCACCACACTACTTTTCAAAATTTTCTACCATAGTCCACATTACATAGTGCCCAATTTATATTCATACATGTCTATTCATCAACTTAGCTTCCAAGGTAGCTTAGTGGTAGAGAATCTGCCTGCCAGTGCAAGAGATGCAGGTTTGATCCCTGTGTCTGGAAGATCCCCTGGAGAAGGAATTGGCAACCCATTCCAGTATTATTACCTGGGAAATGCCACGAACAGCAGAGCCTGGTGGGCTACAGCCCATGGGGTCATGTAAGGGTCAGATATGACTTAGCAACTAAACAACAACAATACATCAGCTCCCTGAACTCTGAAGTGAGGATCTTAGGCACTCATCTTTGTGATACTCCAGACCTACCAGGTAAGATGCAAGCAGGTGCAACAGAAGCGTTGATATGAATAACTGATAGCTGTTATTGGCGATCTTGGGATGTGTTTACCCTTAGCTGTGTGCCTGTAACCATTTGTGTTGGTTATCCACACACCTTTCTTCCTTCTCTTCCTTGGGAACTAGCTTCTCCCGAGCTCCAACTCTGTAATCCTGGTTGGGTTGTTGATCATAGTACCCAGTCCTCGCCCACAGGAATAGACATGATGTGTCTTTTGGCCCCGGGCTGGCCAACTCTTTCACTTCGGCAGGTGTGTGACTTATGCTTGGCCCACTGTGATTTTTCCCTGAGATTTATTTCATTGCTGTTTGTGGGTCCTTTATCCAATTTTTTAATGTTAATTAATACTTTTGAGCCACCTCTACAAGGAGCCACAAGTCTATGGGCAGTTAACCAAATTCATGCGACAGCACAGGAGCACCAAAATTCAAAAAAGGGCTGTGCTGTTTACACACCTGCAATATTAAGTGCACAGATAAACGTGACTTTAACTTTTTTGTCTTAATAATGCTGTAAGGAACTTTTCCATCTCATTCTACTTGGTCCCTCTGTGCTGTCTGATGTCTTTGACCATTGCCACCTCCTCGTAACTCCATCTGGCTCTGGTTTCTGTGACATAGCTTTCTGCTGAGTCCTCTCTTACTCTTCAGGTCACTCGTCTCTCATCTCCATTGTGAACTCACTTTTTTCTGGGCCATGTCTTCAAGTGGAGAGAATATGTCTTGCGTTTTGGGTCATAGAAGCCAGAGGACATGAATTAGAATCTGTTGGTGGCTGTCTTCCATTATCTGTGGAAATCTGTTTCCAGCAGGAGAGAATAAAGCCAGACATATCTGCACCAAGACAGAGAGAGATGATGGGGAAGAGTGTAAAAGTGAGTGGGCTTGACAGTAGTGAATCCTTTAAGTCCAGAAAGTCCTCTCCCTCTGATTCTGTTAATCTCTAGTGTCTTTCTAACACATCCCCTGAATACATAGTGAATTTAGTCCCTTTACTTAAAACCCAACTATACTAAAACATAACCCCAACTCATACTTTAGATTTTATCACTCTAGGAACATGACTATTGCACTGGCTTATCTTAATGAAATAAAGACAATGTCTAGATCTCCTGGAGAAGGGAATGGCTACCCACTCCAGTATTCTTGCCTGGAGAATCTCATGCATAGAGGAGCCTGGTGGGCTCCAGTCCAGGGGGTCGTGAAGAATCGGATGTGACTGAGTGACTGACACTTTCACTTTACTAGGTCCCAAACAGAAATGTTTTTTTCTTAACCACAACTCAGGAAATTTGCACATTTTGCAATAATTCTTTTTTCCTGGATAGACTTTTAAAAATCAGTCTACTCCCTGCCTCCAGCATAGCCCTCTGAGAAACCTGCAGTCCTTCAGAAGGATTCCTATATTTAGATGCTGACTCAGCCAAAAAAGTCCCCCCGTCCAACCCCAACTAATTTAATTCTGTAGGCCCCACTGGTGACTGACAGTGTTCCCAATTGGGAGCACAGTAACTGAAAGCAGCAAGTTGCCTGCTGTTATTTTTTGCTTTTTCTCTAGTTTAATTGCTTTTGTACATGTGCCTATTACATGAAGAACTAAATGAAAACTCTACATGACTGAAAATAGCACTCAAAATAACACTATGTCCCCTTAGAATCACCTATTAGACTCTAGCTAGGCAGGTGTTTTTCAGTAGAGGAAAAGATTTCTTCTTAAGTTTTTGTGAATCTGGGGGAAATGATGGCTACAAGGCTACAGTTTCATGTAGTCTATGCCACCCCCTCTGAAAATGACAGGTTTCCAACACTAAGCCCACCAGTAAACACTTTGTATCTGATGACGGCAAAAGAGATAAAAGTTGTGGGAAAGTTTCCAAAGTAAAAGTTGTCATTTTCTTATCTGGATGGGGTTGGGTGCCTTTAACAGGAAGCTTTGATAATAAACATAGTCCTGTGCTATTTTTATGTTGTCCCAACTGCCCTCAATGTTCCAGCAGTAACAACCATTGTGGATATATACTGTGGATTGGTCCGCTTCGTGGACTTCTCTGTGCTGGAACACAGGGAAGGAATGACCCCTACAGGTGTCTCATGAACAGCTATAGCACAGTAGGCTTCCTAGAAAGTTGGCCAGTGGGAAGAACTGCTTCCTATTCATTTTGTCACCAGAATCTGAGAGACCATCTGACAATGGAGCAGATAGAGAAGGGGCAGAGAACAGAGTAAGAGAGAAACTCACTTGGGCTTCTGGATCAAGACATGCCTGAAGTCAGTGCATCTTTAAGTATTTCATTTATTACATAAGCCAAAAATACCCTTTCTCTTTCTTATCATTTGCAACTGGAAGAATTCAAACCAATACTGACCATTTCACTGTTTGAGTTCTTCCTCTGTGAAAAAGGATCCTTCAGGGAACTGTGAGATGCGTGAATACCCACCTTCACCTCCATCCCCAGCACTCAATTCCCATCTTGTCCTCCTGCTACTGTTTGGCCTCATACCTGTGCTCACTTTGTTAACACCTCTTGGGTTCAATTATGGAACAACTGTTTGTCTTTCTAACAAGGAGCAAGCCAAGTACAAAGCATGACAGAAGTTCTCAAAGTGTATGATACTAGAGGCAGCAGTAAGTGCAGCCCCTGGTAACTTGTCAGAAATGCACGTTTTCAAGCCCCACCCCAGATCTCTTGAATCAGAACTTCCAGTGGTGAGGCCCAGGGTTGTATTTTAACCAGCCCTCTAGGGGACTTGAATGCAAGCTGAAGCTTGAGAACTCTTGGCATAGAGGGTGTCCACACTCATTATAGATTGTAGTGTGTGCATGTGTGTGTGCTCAGTAGCTCAGTCGTGTTCAACTCTTTTTACTATATAGCCTGCCAGGCTCCTCTGTCCATGGGATTTTCCAGGCAAGAATACTGGAGTGGGTTTCCATCTCCTCCTCCAGAGGATCTTCCCAACCCAGGGGTCAAAACTCGCATCTCCTACATTGGTAGGCGGATTCTTTACCACTGAGCTACCTGGGAGGCATGTAGACTCGGAGCAGACATGATTAGCGTTTATAATGAGAATTTGAAAAAGCCATAGTAAAACCAGGCATGTCATATCAGGAATGTTTCATGACACAGAGGCTGCAAATTTCAAGTAGTACAATAAGCAGATGTGATATGTGGGCAGACTGAAACAGGGCTGGGGCTTAACGGATCCATTTGGTTTTCTACACACCAATATAAGCAAGCTGGGATCCAGAGAGAGGAGGTGGAGATTTGGATGTTTCTTTTGTGGGAGAAATCACTTATAAAGTAAGCTGTTTCATAATACTTTTCTCAGACACTCACATTTTGATACCGTCTTGGGTGGCTTCTGACTAGTAATATGGAATGTTTGGGGGAGGTCGTCATTTGATGCCTGTGTAAAACAAATTTCATTTCTGTCATAATAGCAGCTCATCCAGCAGCACCTTCTAGGGCTGCCTGTGACCTGGAAGAAGCCAAGAGGCACCTCTGTTTCTCTTTTGATCACTCAAAGTGCTTGCTGGCTTTACTCACTTAAGGCATCACTGCAACTGGAAGTCTTGGTTCATTTCTGAACAAAGCCTTACAGAGAGCACAAGTGTTGTATCAAAACACTGCTTCCATTCCCACACCCCCCAGCACACTTCTAAGCCTGAACATACAGTGTGAACATACAGTTGAGGAAAGAAAGTAACCCCTTCAGCTAGGTGAGAACTAGCCTCGTTTCTCTGAGTTTGCGACCTGACTGCCTCCTCCCAATCCAGCCTACTTTCTAGAGAGGGCCGCTGTGGTAAGTGGCATTCCTCTCTATCCTTGGGGACAGTCCTTGGTATTAACTAGTGAAAGCAGTATTAACCTGGAGCCTAGAGAAATAGATAACTTGGTTCCAGCTCCAGAACCAGTGGAAGGTGGTACAGCAGGATGGGTCCTGTGCAACAACTCCAGGAGCAGCTCGGAATTGCCTTCTCTGAGGCTCTGTCCTGAAAAATTCAGCCTTGCCTCTCAGGTTCAGAAAACCTATGGGAAGTAAAGGGTTTGCATGCGACATCCTAAAGCAGTGCTTGTCAGTGATGCCTCTTTCTGGAGGATATCTGTGAATGACTCATATTTCATCCGTCAGGTGCGCTCTGGCCCATCCATCTCTCAGTCTCTCCCTCTGTTGCCAGATAATTAGTCGGTATTCAATAATGCTGCCTTTGTTAAATGCCTGCTGAATGAGGTAAGGTTCTAGGATGAAAGCCAATGCCTCTACACACACGCGCGCGTGCGCACACACACAGCATGTCTTCTCAGCCGTGAGGGTCATTATTTCTTTATTTTTTAAAAAAACTACAGCAACAAGATTGTGTAAGAAAAGGTTGCCTTCCTCTTTGCAGCATCTGCCGTGGTGCCCCATGTCAGCACAACCAGTGTCGTCCCTGCTGCCTGCCCATGCTCCCATCAGGGCTCCCGTGGGCTTGCCTTCTCCGCAGGTGTGACAGCAAGAGCCCAGGATTTGCCACTGGGCAGTGCTAGCTCTGCTGCTGATTAGACAATTGATATGAGACAGGAACGTAGATCCAGCCAAGAAGGGTAGATTCCCCCATGTCACGGGAGATGAGATTACAGAATTCACTAGGGTTCTCAGCACCACCTTCAGGAGCAAAGCTCTGAAGGTGAGAGAGGAGGGACCTGAGGGAAGAGTGTTTCGGGCACAGGGCAGAGCTGGAGCGAAGGTCCTGAGACAGGAGTGTGCCAGGTGAGTTTGAGGAATAAGAAGGAAGCTGGAGTGGTCAGAGGAGAGTGAGCAATGTGGGGAGGAGTGAGAGAGGCAATCAAGAGGTGATGGCAGGGTGCCATTATCAGGACATTGCTTTTCTTTAGTGACAGGGGAGCCACTGTAGGATTTTAAGCCGAGAAAAGGTTAGGTGATCTGACCTGGGTTCTAGGTGAATGACCCAGGATGCTGTACAGAGAACCTTCTGTGGGGGGCAGAATTAGGGAGTGAGGTGGTGGGCTGGGCCAGGCTGGCAGCAGTGAAGGGGGAAAAGTGGTTGAATATTGTATGTTTTGAAGGTAGAGGACTAACGGATATCTTGATAGATTGGCTATGGGGTGTGAGAGAGAGGGGGGATATCTTCAAAGCTTTTGGCCTGAGCAGCTAGGAGAATGTGACTGCCATCCCCAGAGCTGCAGCTGTTTTGTAACAGTTAAATTGGATGCACATCCCATGGAGGGTGGCACATAGCAGTCACCCACGAAGTGTCCCTTCGTCTCCAACAGCTTCTAGGTCACTCTGCTCCTTCCTCCTCACATTGCCTCTCAGTGGGCTAATGGCAGCATCTTTAAGCTTCAGTCTCCTCATCTGTAACTTGGGATCAGCAAAGCCGGCAATGTATGGAGGGCTATGTAAGAGGAAGCATTTTGCAAGGGCTCAACGTAGAGTAAACACTCAGAAAATGTTGGCTTTTACTAAACAGAAAGAAAAACCTAGCCAGCTGTTGGGCACTTGAGCAGAAGTGATTCTGTCTGGCCTTCCCACCTCCTAGACCTGCAGCTTCACTGGAGCCCTGATGAAGCTTCTCAAACACTGGCCTGATCATGGCACCCAGCCTCTCACATGCAGTGGCTCACAGTTGCACCCATGAGTGAGGCCAGGCTTTTAAGTGGTGTCTGTAGGCCTGTCACACTCCACTCTCACCTCCTCAACAGCTGTTCTCCAACAACTTATGCTCAGTTCACCAGCCCACTGGTTCAGCTTCCCAACCTCTGTGCACGTATTCAGGCCACAGAACATGGTGGCTCCTGCTGTGCCCTGGCAGTCCCCATCCCTTCTCCTCTCACCCTCTCTACAATGTCCTACACTAACTGTAGGGCACAGGCCAATGCGTCCACGCTGGAAAGCTTACTTCAGCTCCTCCAGAGTCATTTTTCCTACTCTGTGCTACCATGGTAGAGTGTATACATGTGTTTTCTTGTACTGTTCCCCCATCACAAAGTGTGGATGGTAATAAACTAATAGAACACAGACCTATCAGATTAGAAACACCAGCCACAAGCAGCTGGTGCAGAACAGCTGGGTATCAGCTTCCCATACAGTGTCCTGTCCTGGTTGCCTGTCTCTTCTCTTGATTCTAAGAGAGGAGACTAGAGACCACTGCTTATCCATATCTCTTCCCCAAAGGACTGGCTGACATCTCCTAATCACTCTATGATTGTTTTCTAAACAGTCACAAGAAAAAGGAACACAAAGGTTCTGGCTTCCTTTGAAATCACTGCAGCATGAATTTCTCACTCCTGGTGCTGCTGGACCAAAGATGCCCTCCTCCCCCCTTGCCTTCTGGCTGCAGGAAGGCCACATCCCTGGCCATTCCCTTCCTCTTGCCCAATGCTCTATTTCAATCAAACACACTCAGAGGTGAAGGTGTCTCCCCAAAGTAAGTTTTCACAAGTGGTGAAGCCAAAACCTGCATCATCCTCTGCCATCTGTTCCAGACTGTGCACTTGGCCTTGAGTGCCCAGCAGGGCACACGTGTGGGAGAGATGGGAGTGGTTTGAATTTACTGCTTCCAGCTCAGCTTGGCAACTTACACTGCCTATTTTTCCTCACTTGTACACTCACCTTTTCTAGGCTGATCTTAAAAGTGGGCTTTGGAAATTTATTCCCTCCCCATCAGGAAAAACAAGCTCCAAATAGGCCAAAGTAACTTGGCTGGATATTTGAATAAATGATTATTTTTCCTAAGTGGCCTCTCACACATAGCCAACATGCATGATTTTAGCCCAAAAATAAATAGAGGGGAAGTGAGAAAAACTAGATTAAAGAGGGTTTCATAGTCTACGTAGACTTCCCCAAATTCCAGGCTAGAAGAGGCATAGATCAGACACCTCAAGGTTTCTGACTGTGTTCTGAGCAGCTGCAGGAGTTTCACGCAGCCCCATCAGGAGGACAGAAGGTGGAGCAGAGCAGGTGGGGCTCCAGTCATGCCCCTGCCCCCAGCACCTCTCCAGCTGGCTTTGCTAAGGTCCTGTGTGTTCTCTACAACAGTTTGTTCAAATTGAGAATCTTGAAGTTAAAGATGCTTACAAAGGATTGTTCCAAGCCTAGTCCACACATTTCACAAACAAGGAAACTAAAACAAGAGAAGTCAAATACTCTGCCTGGGTTCTCACAGCGAATCAGTGATGGAGTCAGAGATCAGTTTCAGGTCTTCTAATTCACTTCCCCCTCAGTACCCGGCTGCCTCATGGTGTTCTATACCTGGCACCTGCCCAGTATCTTTTATCCTGTTTTTCTTCACTGCAGGGATTCTGCTTCCCCTGCCACAAATGGTTTAGGAATAGGGTATTCCCAGAACCTTTGGCACCCAGGAACAGAATAACTGGCCAACAGTGGGTACAAAATCCAAGCAGGACCAGTCAGAACCCTTTCCTAAGAAACGGTAGTGACACGGTAGTGACACACAGAGAAAGAATAATGTCTGTCTGAGATTGAGAGCACTAAAATGCCATGTAACTTGGAGCTGTTGGAAGCCCTCTTGCAATCATGGGAAAGAGTCTGATGAGACTAAAATGAAGATAGAGGAAGTCAGAGCGATGGAGAGAGATGCAGCAGACTCCTGAAGGCATTGTTTGAACCATTGGACCCAGTCATAACTAAAGCTTGTGCAACCTCTGGACTTTTCAGTCATATCAGCTAATATTTTCTTTTTTTTGCTGAAATTATTTTGGTTTCTATTTCTTATTGCAGCAAAGTATCCTGGCACATGTCCTAAAGTAACTTTTATTTATATAACATTTTATAGAATATACCAAGCTCTTTTCATTATTTCAGGTCAGAGGTAGACAGATCCATATAACCCACTTCATCCCAGAAAGTCCCTCTAGCCACAAGGACACATGAAACCCAGGATGTTGCAACATGCCAGGGAGACTTATTTGCTTAACAGATAATCTTTGAGAGCCCTCTAAGTCCAATTCCAGCTTCCTTCATTTTTGATGTAAATCCACAGTCTAGCTGACAGAAAAGTAGGCAGGGAAGTATACTGGCTTTGAAGGTAAATGACTTGAGGCCTGTGTTTTGACGTCTTGCCTTCACAATGAAGGAAGGAACATACACACACATGTATCAGTCAAGACCTAATCAGGAAAACTGGACTAATGCAAGAGTTGCTGACGGAGTGGATTACTCGGGGAGTTGGTTATGCAGGAGGATATGAGCGGCCAAAAGAAATGGCCTTCTTTCCACAGGGTTGACGTGGAGATGGTATTTCTGCAGGCCAGAGAAGTACAAGGTCCTGTTGCATGATTTGGAGGCCTCTTTAAGCTCTGCTATTTTTGTTTGGGAAAATTATGTTCTTTCTATCGTTTTCACACTGAGTAGATGCTTGCTACCGAGTTCCATGAGCCATGCCTTGGAAACAAACAGTGGGTGTGAGGAGGAAGCCATATGTCCAGAAACAGCTGGTTTAGGATTTTGTTCCTCTCCTGTTGTACTCATTATCCTGGTTGTTTCCATTCAGCTGGTTGAAGGGACAAACATTTGTCTGTAGGCCTACCCATTCCAGGGAACTTTATGGTTCTGAGCCTGACAATGTGTCATTAGGAGAAAGATAGGCCTTCCATGGGAACCAATCCCATTCCTGACACTCTTTGCTTATATTCTCTGCCCTGTTTTATTTCTCTTCAGAAGGTACTAAACCAAGAAAGGCAGAAGGTCATTGAGAAAGTTATTCATTTATTGGTCTTTTATTTGGTCCAACCCCAATTTGTTACAGTTTGCTCCACAATGGGCTTCCCTGATAGCTCACTTGGTAAAGAATCCACCTGTAATGCAGGAGATCCTGGTTCGATTCCTAGGTCAGGAAGATCTGTACCCACTCCATTATTCTTGGGTTCCCCCTGTGGCTCAGCTGGTAAAGAAGCCACATGCAATGCAAGAGACCCTTGAGTTCAATCTCTGGGCTGGGAAGATCCCCTGGAGAAAGGAAAAACTACCCACTCCAGTATTTTGGCCTGGAGAATTCTACAGACTGTATAGTCCATGGGGTTGCAAAGAATCGGACATGACTGAGCCATTTTCACTTTCTTTTCTTTTACTTTGCTCCACAATAGCATCAGCCTGGCAAGGAAATACTGCCTAATTTTTGTTGATACTTGGAGAGTCTCCTGTACATCAGTGGAAAAGAATTTAATGAGAAATGAGTCTTAGGGAGGAGTTGGGACATCTTGTTGTTGCATGACTTCTACTGCTTGATCATGGTGCCATTCATTCACCAAACATTTGTTGACTAATCTGCTAGTGTCCTCTTAGTTTTTCCTCAGAAAACAAAACTGATGAGGGTAGAACCCCAAGTCTTCTGTAAGTATGAGAGATTCACTTCACTCTTCGCTCTTTTCAATAGATCACTTAAGTCTAAGCAGTTTTTTAGTGGCCAAATCTTTAGGAGAAGATATTTTACTAATTCAAACCCATAGGAAGTAGATGTTACGGAATGGAAAGAGTGCAGATTCTGAAGACAGAACTGAATTTGATTCCTGGCTTTACCATGTGTCATCTTCTTGGATATTGGTGAATCACATCCTTTCTGAACTAAATTTTCTCATGAAAAACTAAAAGGGCTTCGCAATACTCACCAAGTAGGAGAGAAATTAAAGATAAAGGAATCTTGAACTTATCAACACTCTGTTGGAACAAAAGTGCTCTCATAATTGTGAGAATCATGATTTATGTGGGACCATTAGACATATCTCTTTGCCAAACTAAAGTGAGCTCACATGACTCATCTCTTCCCCAGCCTCACTGCTTTCTCCCTCCAGCCCCTAATTAGGCTAACAAGGTACTCACATAATGTCCTCTCTGATGAGGCATCCGGCTCTGGACATTTTGTGATCTCTTTCCACTCTTCACCCACGTGGGATAACTATGCCATTTTGCTGGTCAGGCTTTGTGTAAACGCACACTGTTGGCTCTCAGCAAACACTTGTTGAATGAATGAACGAGTCTTCTAGGTGATCTGATAAATGAAATTATAGGACTACATGTAAATGTCACCATTCCTAAGTACCTTGTAAATATTTTAGGATGGAACTTCCCAAGTAATTGTAGATAACCAAAAGCAGGATTGCTAGTGTGAGAATTGGATGTTCTCACTTTGGTATGCAGGATCAGTGTATAGAGTAAATCTTTGGAGGAGCAGCCCTTGGAGTGTTCCTAAGATGATACCCTGGAATCACAAACTGATACTTGCCATAATGCATTGCTTTTTGCATTTATTATGAGAAGTATAAAATAGGGTGGTTGAATGATACTTGGATAATTACTAGGCCTGGCTTTTAGAAACACCACATAAAGTCCATTTCTAATGCTTGAATATCTCACCTCTAATATATAACTACAGTAGGACAAACACTTCTGCAAATTATTTGAAAAGCAATGGTTATTGATGTGCTCAGGATGAAATAATGGCTGGATGCCAAGCTGAAGCCTAGACTGTAGTCTGTGTCCCGTAACACTGCTGCTCATGTGACCAAATCTCTTAATTTGGCCTCATCATCACCATGCTCTAACCAAGAGAGCTATCTAACCACAGAACCACATTCCTTCTAGAAGAAAATGAACTTGATTACTTGATATGTCTGATGGTGTTGAATTTAGGAAATACTCCCTTTTTGTGTAAAATTTATAACTGATATGTTATTTTCATATGTATTTTACTCTCTACAAATGTAAATTTGGTGAGTTGCTGGTTATTCTTTGCTTGCACTCCCCCCGTGTGATGTTGGCCCTTCTCCACCCTGCTGTATGCTAGGAGGATGGGGCTGGCTCCCCAGACCATGTCACTCAGGCATCCTCACCAGTGACTGCTAGTCAAGTAGAGGAGCCAAGGGAAGCACTAGCCAGAGCTTGGAGGGCAGATTGAGAAAGAAGTCAGGGTATTTCTCCCCATGCTATCCTGCTGCATTGTGTTTTGTCCTGGCAGTAACTGCATCTCTAAGTATATACCTCCTTTCAGGAAACCTCTCTTTATAGCTCTACTTCATATCAGGCTCCAAGAATACTGTTTCTTCACTTGTCCCTTTAGGAACTACGTGGTAATGACTTCTCACTGTTGCTAGTTTCTAAATGCCCCAATACCCACCTGTTGGTTTCTTTAATCCTTCCATACCTGTACAAGGCTCCAGGAATTAATTTTCTTCAAAATCCAAGTGGAGTGTACTTTTGTGTGCAGTTGACATCCTGAGTTCTATGGGTAATTGTGACATTTAAGTATCATCCTCAGAATGGCTTACAGAAGAACACCCAGCTAATAATGTAGAGGCACCAGGAATTGGCTTCAGGACTTGAAACTCTGCACCCTCATCAGGTCTTCATGGAAAACAGAAGATCCCTTGGAATAATAATGCCTTGTTGTGTCCTTAGCAATTCTTAGACATCTGAAAGTGCCCTGACCTCATAGCATTGTACCAAAACTATTTACATTTATAAAAATTCATCTATTCATTCAACATTAGCACGCATGTATCTAGTACCTACTTTGTGGGAGAATTTGGAAATTTAAGACAAGTAAGACATGATTCTTTTCTTTGAGGAAATTTTCCACTCAAGGAGATGAAGATAGACCTAAATAAATGAATCCTGGAACTGTCTTGAGGAATGAGTACTTGTGTTCATCAAATAGACAAGAATCAGAAACAGAATTCCATGCAGAAAGAGCAATTTAACAATGGTTGAAAGAGGAAAGAAATACTTCAGTTATTCAAGGAACTTCAAATTGTCTATTATGCCTAAAATGCCAAAGGAAGGAGACAGAAAGGAGCAACACAAGAGATTTGGTTAACAAGAGTTAAGAAGGAGCCAGAGCATAGAGGGCCTTGTGTTCCACGCTGAGGAGTCTAGACTTCACATTTAGGGTAGTGTCCCCATCAAGGGCTTTTAAATTGGGGATTTGGCATGAATAGGTTAGTAGCATTTTCTAGTTGTCTGATGTTATGAAAGATAGGTTAGAGGAGTCTGAACTAGAGACTTGGAGATCAACAAGATATTATAAGAATATTGCATTTATCTAGACTCAAAAAGGCTGGAGGGAACTGGCCACTGAGTGGGTGGAAAAAAAGAGAACAAATCCAAGAGACGGCAAATGTCCTAGTCAGGATCTAGTCAAGACACGGAACCACACAATAATTTGAATGGGAAAGGTTTAATATAAAGAATTGTTATCTATAAAAAGTGATTGAAGTAATTGAAATTGGTTAGTAACAAGTAAGGAAAACTCTAAAAATATAGGAAAAAAGGATATGAGGAATAGTGACATACCCCAGGGCTGAGGTAGAATGCCCAAGGATGAGGAAAACTGCAGATCTAATTAACAAAATTGTAGGTTAAAAAAAGTAACAGACAAATCACAAGCTAGCTTGATCAAGAAAAGAAAGAGTAATCACAAATATACAAATTAAAATGATGAGGGGGTTATAATCACTGAAGCAGAAGAAATTAAAGACACATAAGAAACTACTTTTGAGATCACTATGCAAGTACATTTGAAAACCTAGATAAAATGGATAATTTCTTAGGGAAATTCAAATTACCAAATTTGATGCCATCAGAGTTAAAAAGTTTAAGCATACCAATTTCTACAAAGAAATAGTGTTAATAAGAAACTAACCCACACTAAAAATTGTTAGCATACCCAACTGGATTCACAAGTGATTTCTACCGAATGTTCAAAGACCAGATTTTCCCAATGTTTTAAAAATTATTCTAGAGTATTAAGGGGAAAAACAATTCCTAATTTCTTTTATGAAGCAAGTATAAAATTATGCATAAACTAAAGATTATACAAAGAAAACTGTAAATGAATATCACTCATGAATATGAATGAATGCAAAAATTCTGAACAAAAATTCCTAATCCAGCTGAGATTGAAGTAAATTTATTAAATGGAGTCTTTATAGAGGTATATAAATTTGAATAGCAATGATAATATTAGCAAACATATTCCAATACCACATTAAATATAATAATACAATATGACCAAGTAGGATCTACTCAAGGAATGTACTATTTCTGAAGATGCTGAGAAAATTTTTTACTAAATTCATTACCTATTCATGAAAAAAAAACATTCAAAGAAATAGGAATTGAGGGATATCTTCTCAAAATGATAACGAATGTTTATCTTTGTTGTAACGCTAACATTCTATTTAATGGGAAAACTATAGATATTTTCATTAAGATGAGGAACAAGGCAAGAATTGAATATTGTGGGGATGTGTTAGCCAATGTAGTTAGACAAGAGAGACTAATTAGAGGTATATAAATGGAAAAGAACATGTAAAACTACCTCTATTTGAAGATGATATGACAGTACTCTGAAAAACTCAGAGAATCAATGATAAAACCAAAGAGTAGGAATTCAATGAAGTATCAGAATATAAAATTAACAAACAAAATAAATAGCCTTCACATATTAAAAAGAAAACAGAGGACCTAATGGGAATGAACATCCCATTTACAACCGCAGCCAAGAAGATTAAATGCTTTCACAAAGCAGAAATACAGACATAGGGAACAAACGTATAGATACCAAGGAGGAAGGAATGTGGGGGTGGCGAGTAGGAAAAATTGGGACACTGGGGGTTTTTTTACCTACTTGTTATTTGTTGACTTTATTTTTTATATACATATGTACTTTTTAATTTTTAATTGGAGAATAATGGTTTTACAATGTTGTGCTGTTTTCTGCCATCCAACAGTGTGAATTAGACATAAGTATACATATGTCCCCTCTCTCTTAACCTGCTTCCAACCCCCAGTCCCTCTAGATTGTCACAGAGCACCAGGTTGAGCTTCCTGTTAAACAGTAACTTTCCACTAGCCATCTAGTTTACATATGGTGCTTAAAGCTCAACATTCAGAAAACTAAGATCATGGCATCTGGTCCCATCACTTCATGGGAAATAGATGGGGAAACAGTGTCAGACTTTATTTTTGGGGGGCTCCAAAATCACTGCAGATGGTGACCACAGCCATGAAATTAAAAGACGCTTACTCCTTGGAAGGAAAGTTATGACCAACCTAGATAGCACATTCAAAAGTAGAGACATTACTTTGCCAACAAAGGTCCGTCTAGTCAAGGCTATGGTTTTTCCAGTGGTCACGTATGGATGTGAGAGTTGGACTGTGAAGAAAGCTGAGCACCGAAGAATTGATGCTTTTGAAGTGTGGTGTTGGAGAAGGCTCTTGAGAGTCCCTTGGCCTGCAAGGAGATCCAACCAGTCCATCCTAACGAGATCAGCCCTGGGATTTCTTTGGAAGGAATGATGCTAAAGCTGAAACTCTAGTACTCTGGCCACCTCATGTGAAGAGTTGACTCATTGGAAAAGACTCTGATGCTGGAAGGGGTTGGGGGCAGGAGGAGAAGGGGATGGCAGAGGATGAGATGGCTGGATGGCATCACCAACTTGATGAATGTGAGTTTGAGTGAACTCCGGGAGTTGGTGATGGACAGGGAGGCCTGGCATGCCGCAATTCATGAGGTCGCAAAGATTCGGACACGACTGTGCGACTGAACTGAACTGAATGTATGTTTCAATGCTGTTCTCTCCATTGGTCCCACTCTCTCCTTCCCCCACTGTGCCCACAAGTCTGTTCTCTATGTCAGCATCTCTATTCCTATCCTGAAATAGGTTCATGAGTACCATTTTTTCTAGATTCCATATATATGGATTAATATACGATATTTGTTTTCCTCTTTCTGACTTACATCATTGTATATAACAGGTTCTAGGTTCATCCACCTCATTAGAACTGACTCAAATTTGTTCCTTTTACGGCTAGCATTCCATTGTATATATGTATCACAACTTCTTTATCCATCCATTAATGGACATCTAGGTTGCTTCCATGTCCTGGGTTTTGCAAATGCAATGAACATTCTGGTACATGTGTCTTTTTGAATTAAGGTTTTCTCAGGGTATATGCCCAGTAGTGGAATTGCTGGGTCATAAGGTAGTTCTAGGACTTCCCTGGAGGCTCAGATGGTAAAGAATCTGCCTGCAATGCAGGAGACCCAGGTTTAGTCCCTGGGTTGAGAAGATCCCCTGGAGATGGGACTGGGTACCCACTCCAGTATTCTTGCCTGGAGAATTCCATGGACAGAGGAGCCTGGCAGGCTACAGTCCATGGGGTCACAAAGAGCTGGACTCAACTGAGTGACTAACACTTTTCACTTTTCATGATAGTTATATTCCTAGTTTTTAAAGTAATCTCCATACCGTTCTCCACAGTGGTTGTATCAATTTACATTCCACCAACAGTGAAAGGGGGTTCCCTTTTGGGAGTCTGGGATTGACATATATACACTACTGTGTATAAAATAGATAACTAATGAGAACCTGCTGTATAGCACTCTACTTGGGAACTGTATAGGGAACTCTACTTGGTGCTTTGTAGTAACTTAAATGGGAAGTAAATCCAAAAAAGAGGGATATGTATGACTGATTCACTTTGTTGTACAGTAGAAACTGACACAACAGTGTAAAGTACCTATACACCAATAAAAATAAAAATTTTAAAAGATGAAATGCTTACTTAACCGGAAATGAGCTAAACCTGCCGGAAGCCAGCATGGGACCCCGACATAAACCTATCTGTATGAGGACAATTTTGAAACACTCTTGAAAGACCAAAAGCAGAGCTAAACAATTAGAAATCCATTTCCTGTTCTTGCATAGGATGAAAACATTAAGAAGTTTGTCAGTTCCCCTGAAATTAATTTATAAAAGCTATGCAACTCCAATAAAAGTGCCAAGAAGTTATTTTGTAGACAAGTCAATACTAAAGTTCACATGGAAAAACAAACATGCAGTGATCACCAGGAAATATTGAAGAATACCTAGAAGGGAGATTTAGTACTACTAGACATTAAAACATATGTAAAGTTCCCATAATCAAAATGGGATTATGACACATGAGACAAATACAAGAATGGAATAGAATATAAAGTTCAGAATTTGACCCCAATACTATTTTTGAACATTTTCTGTAACCCTAAAGATGGTTCAAAATACAAAACCAAAACCATACAAACAAGATTAGTCACCAGTGAAATACAAATCAAAACCACAATGAGATATCACTTCACACCCACTAGGATGGCTACAATAAAAAACACAGAATAACAGGTGTTAGTTAGGATGTGCAGCAATTGGAACTCTCATAAATTACTAGTAGGAATAGAAAATAGTGTAACTACTGTGGAAAACAGTCTGGCAGGTCCTCAAAAAGCTCAACATAGAGTTGCTATATGACCCAGAAATTTTACTCCTCAGATATATTTAAGAGAATTGAAAACACATATTCACACAGAAAGAGAATGGCAACCCACTCCAGTACTCTTGCCTGGAAAATCCCATGGGCAGAGGAGCCTGGTAGGCTGCAGCCCGTGGGCTCACGAAGAGTCAGACATGACTGAGCGACTTCACTTTCACTTCTCACTTTCATGCATTGGAGAAGGAAATGGCAACCCACTCCAGTGTTCTTGCCTGGAGAATCCCAGGGATGGGGGAGCCTGGTGGGCTGCCGTCTGTGGAGTCGCACAGAGTCAGACACGACTGAAGCAACTTAGCCGCAGCAGCATTCACACAGAAACTTGAATATGAATATTCATAGCAGTAAAATGTATAATAGCCAAGAAGTGGACACAACGCAAATATCAACTGGGTAAACAAAACTGTAGATAAAATATCCACAAAACGAAATGTTATTCAGTCAGAAAAAGGATAGGGGAATGAAATACTGACACATGCTATAGCATGGATGAAATTTGAAAACATCACATTAAATGAAAGAAACCAGACACAGCAAAGGCAACATATTTTGTGAATGGGCAAATCTATAGAGACAGACAAAAGACTAGTGGTTGTCAAGCAATGGAGGAATGAGAGGTAACTAAAATTGCAACATTTACAGGGATTCTTTTTGGAGTGATGGAAATGTTATGGAGTTCAGTTCAGTTCAATCACTCAGTCATGTCCCACTCTTTGTGACCCCATTGACTGCAGCACTCCAGGCTTCCCTGTCCATCACCAACTCCCAGAGACTATTCAATGAACTCATGTCCATTGCATCAGTGATGCCATCCAACCATCTCATCCTCTGTCGTCCCCTTCCCCTCCCACCTTCAATCTTTCCCAGCATCAGGCCCTTTCCCAAGGAAGTTGGTTCTTCCTATCAGATGGCCAAAGTATTGGAGTTTCAGCTTCAGCATCAGTCCTTCCAATGAATATTCAGGACTGATTTCCTTTAGGGTTGACTGGTTGGATCTCCTTGCAGCCCAAATGACTCTCAAGAGTTTTCCAGCACCACAGTTCAAAAGCATCAATGTATAGCTAAACGAATACAGTATTGTAAAGCAAAACAAACTAAAAAATAAAAATTAATTTAAAAAATAAAATAAAATAAAATTAGAACACTAAAAAAAAAAGCATCAATTCTTCTGCGCTCAGCATTCCTTATAGTCCAACTCTCACATCCATACATGACTACTGGAAAAACCATAGCTTTGACTGGACCTTTGTTGGTAAAGTAATGTCTCTGCTTTTTAATATGCTGTCTAGGTTGGTCATAGCTTCTACAGTCACCATCTGCAGTGATTTTGTTTATATAGTGTTAATGTCTCAATCCTAAAGGAGATCAATCCTGAATAGTTATTAGGAGGTCTGATGCTGAAACTGAAGCTCCAATACTTTGGCCACCTGATGAAAAGAGCTGACTCATTGGAAAAGACCCTCATGCTGGGAAAAATTGAGGGCAAGAGGAGGAGAGGACGACAGAGGATAAGATGGTTGGATGGCATCACTGACTCAGTGGACGTGAGTTTGAGCATACTCAGGGAGATAGTGTTGGACAGAGAAGCCTGGCATGCTTCAGTTCACGGAGTAGCAAAGAGTTGGGCATGACTTAGTGACTAAACAACATCTCATGAAACTGAAAGTGAAAGTGAAGTCGCCCAGTCATGTCCGACTCTTTGTGACCCCATGGACTGTATTTTATCAGGCTTCTCTGTCCATGGGATTTCCAGGCAAGAGTACTGGAGTGGGTTGCTATTTCCTTCTCCAGGGGATCTTTGTGACCCAGGAATCAAACCCAGGTCTTCTGCATTGCAGGCAGGCACTTTACCCTCTGAGCCACCAGGGAAGCCAGTATAATACTGAAAATCCGCATAATTGGATACCTTTAAAATAGTGGATTTTGTGTTACATCAATTTTATCTCAGTCTTCAGATATGGGAAAAAAAAAAAAAAACTCCATACAAACCAGAAACATTGTGCTAGCTAGCACAGGAAAAATACTTAAAAGAACAAGCTCCATTCAGCAGAGCAGGCAATTAAGCTGATCTGGAGACAAAAAGTGATAATAAATTGATCTTGGCACAGTCCACCCCTTTGGCTTCTCACTCTTCAAACATCTGCACTCCCATGCACTTTGAAAACATAAAGTTCCATATAAATATGAATGATTTCACAAGATCTGCTTACATTCATATACCTTTTTTCCTGCCTTTTCTCTCTGAAAACAACTCCATTAGAATTTCAAACATTTTTGGATCCCAAGGGTGATTTTACATCACTGCCACCACAGTAGAGAAGGAGAATGAAGTTTATATGTGCCTCTCCTATCTTTAGTGAAGCTGGAGTCAAACAGAACAATGAAACCACATGGGACAGGTCGTACCTCTCCTGGACTCTGAGTAGAAAGGGAAAGTAGGAATAAGAGAGTACCTTATTTATCTCCTTTTTTTCTCCCTTATTTCTCACCTCTACAGACTAAGCTTTCTTCAGCAAGACCAGGCTGTGGAGGAGTGACAGGGAATGCAGAGTGATGGCTTTAGATGGAAGTTTCTAGAATGGAATGTAACATATATTTTTTCCTACACACTGACTGGCTTGAAGATAACTACTTCAGAAACACAGGTCCTTGAAATCTTCCTCTGCATGCTTGAGGTTGCCACTTCCCAGAAGAAGCCCTTTTGTATACAGGTCTGAGTGAACTGGCTTTGGAAGTGAGTAATACCTGATTGTCCAAGAACTCATTGAATTCCACAGGTTAGCTCTATGTGGAGCTCCTCAAAAGGTATTTGAGATTTCTCTGGCAGTCTAGTGGTTAAGACTCCATACTTTCAATGGTGGGGACACAGGTTTGATCCCTGGTTGGGGAACTAAGATCCCAGACACCTCATGGCGTGGCAAACAAAAAAACAGAAAAAGTATTCATCTTTACGTGCTCAGTCACATCAGACTCTTTGCAACTCTGTGGACTATAGTCCACCAGGCTCCTCTCTCCATGGAATTTTCCAGGCAAGAATACTGGAGTGGGTTGCCATTTCCACCTTCAGGGGTCTTCCTGACTCAAGGATCAAACCCATGTCTCTTACGTCTCCTGCATTGACAGGTGGATTCTTTACCACTGAGCACCTGGAAGGATATGTCTGGTAGCACATGTTCTCAGAGAAGAGTGTCCCTTTTTTCATGTGGTGAGGTAGCAAAACAGATGGCTCAGCATGCCTTGTTCTCACCTAAACTGTCAGCAAACCAGCCGCCCTTTCTCATTTCCACAAACAAACATCCCAGTCCTTGCAAAATGTGAATCAGCAGAGGATCTTCATTCAGCATTGACTTCAGTGGTGAAAAATGAAAGCATTTCACCAATTCTCATAGTTAAAAATTACCTAAAAGATAAATTTAAGAAATTTCATTTCCTATGAAGCCTTTCATGATTCAAGGGATATAGTCTACTTGAATATCCTGAAGTAAAACTTTCAACTATAGTTTTGTGTGGGCAAGAATCAGATGAGTGGAAGAGTGTGAAATTGTAAGCATTCAACTAGTACCTCCAATTAACTGGAATTTTCCTGTTTCTATTTTTGGTAGTGAGGGAGGAAAGTGATGCTTTAAGAACTCATATCAAGGATCTTAAAATAATTTCCAGGGCTTTCCTTAGAATCAATCTGCCTTCCAAATCTCTAATTCTGTAGAAATAGAACTGATGGTCAAAAAATAACCATGAGTAACTGTAAAATCCCCAATTATCAAAAGAGTCAACTGTGGTCATTTTACTACTGTACTGAATAAGACAGGAAAGAGGAATGATGCATTTATAAACACTCTCCAGTGAGGTTTTAAAAAAATTTAGATGAGAAAAACTTTGGTCATCATTTAATTAATTGCACAATTTACTTGATTTGGGTCCTAAACTTTCTGGGTAATTGAGACATTATGTGGGTTCATATATAAAGTTGTATATATACCTGCCCTCTTTAAAAATTCTTAGAAATGTTTATTTGTAAATTTTTATCTTAAAAATGTGGCATGCAACTGAGTTTTTTTTTTTTTTTTTTAATGACAATATTCATTCAAAGTAGTGTTCTGTTTCTATCTGGATGTTTTATTTTTAGTCCTTGCTTTGTTTAGGAGAATCTTACCTGGAAATGCCTCAATAAGGCACCATTTGACTTCCGCTGGCCACTTCCGTTGATTAGGAGGTCCATCTGGGATTTAATGGGTAAGTGTAGGGGCACAGGGGAAATGAAAGATACAACAGCCAATTCCCACCACCAATCCACGGGTCCAGGCTGGTCTCGCCAGGTAAGCAATTAATCATTCTCCTTCACCTACTCTTTGTTTACATTTGATGGAACCCCACTGAACAGAAAATAGCTAAAGTAGCAAGGAGAAGCAAAATTGACAGATCCCTTCAATTAGAAGCTACTGATTAAGTTCGTTTTGTATTTTTTATACCATAATGACATTATTTATCAGGAATTCTTTTGGTGGGAATGTGGCTGCCTTTTACACTTCTCATTCTATTATCACTAAATAATCTTGAGTTCTTGTAAATCCCTTAGCAAAGACTTCTTATAAAAGAACTTAAAAAGGAATAAATCCTCTGAGATATTACAGGATTCTTGCTGTGTGCCTCCCACAGACTTCATGAGAATCGCTCAGCTTAAACCCTGTACATTGCTTTGAAGATCCAATCCAGAGTGCCTGTAATTCAAGCAGGAAAAAAAAAAAAACCACCATAAATATTCGTAACAGAGCTCAGGGCTGCATTGGTTCATGATATTTTTGGTATGGTGAAGGAGGAGAGAGTAAAACTCTGAAGTTTCTTTGCAGTGCCCATTTTTGGGGGAATTTAGTCTAAAAGAGGTGCAAGGAACTAGAATTTCACTTTGGAGGACATGGATCGGGTGACATTAGAGGACGGGTGGAGGTGGAAATGAGAAATCAAATAATTCTTGGATGCCTACATTTTATTATTAAGAAGTTGCTGTATGTATTAGTTAAAACAAGCGTCTGAAATCTCGCCTCCCTCTGCCCCCCACAACAGTGTGTGTGAACACCTGCCACACTTGCCCTGTTCTTAGGCAGCTGCCAGTGATTCAGCTTCCCAAGGTATATGGCCCTGCAGCTGCCAGATGAGCTGCATTCATGATTGCAGAGTTCCTATTTTTAATCAGACTTGCAGGAAATTGTGGGCATCTCTGTTTTATTTACTTGGTTTTAAGATGTTTCCTGCATGAGTTTCTTTTCTCAGCAGAGAAAATAAATTGTGGAAGATGGTATCTGTGAACTTCAAAAACTTTCTGTTGAGTAGCGGACTCCTTGTTTTTGTTGTCTGTATCTGGGCCTTGAATAACCAAGGTCCTGAGTCTTTCGCCACTATTTTCTACGTATTAAACATTTCCCTTCATTTCAGATGTCCCATAAATAACCTAGTAGGTAGAATTTGACAGCAAGTAAGTTGCATAGCAGCAAAGAGCTTTCTGGTTCAACTCTGGTGTGGTCAAGAAAGAGCAAGATCGCTTCCTCTTCATTCCACCATGCTGATTTAATTCAGATAATACCGAGTCACCAAAGGAAGGGGCAGGGTCAAGATTTTTAATTACTGTGTTTCATCAAATCTATGAGGTTGCTAAGAAGGAAAAGAAGCCTGCCAGTTTACCCTGACAAACCATCAATTGTATGACTAGTGTCAGAGATGTTCAGTGTGATGGAAAAGTGTGAATCCCTGAATTGATGAAAAGTAGTCATTTGTCTACAGTTTTTTCTGAGCACTTTGTGTGCTCCCGCTTCAGAAAGTAATGACCCAGGACATGGCCCTGATGTCAGAAAACTTGTGGCCCCTTTGGTGGAGATAAGATTATGACAACCTAACTATCATGGATGGGGCCTTCCTGGTGGCTCAGTGGCAAAGAATCTGCCTGCCAATCCAGGAGATGCCAGTTTGATCCCTGGGTCAGGAAGACCTCCTAAAAAAGAAAATGGCAACCCACTTGCATATTCTGAGCTGGGAAATGCCATGAACAGAGGAGACTAGTGGGCTTCAGTCCATGGGGTTGCACCAGTTGTACATAACTAAACAACAACAACTAATGTCATAGACAGGGTTCAATGTTGTGAGCAGGGAGCTGGGAGAAAATCTTGTGGGAGTGAGTGAGAGGAATAAGAAAAGCTGAGTCATAAGGATAGTTCTGTGGGTGAAAGAGAGCATTCTAGGGAAAGACAACGGTTTGCTATCTGTGGAAATAGTAGGCAGTAATAGATGAGGTTAGACTTTAGAACCAAACTGCCTGGTTTCAAATCCCACCTACACCAGTTAGTGGCTGTATGATTTTAGGCAAGTTGTTCAAGCTCTTCTTGCTTCAGTTTGCCTGTTATTGTGGTTATAATGTTACTTACACACAATAGGCAATAAGCAGAACTTCACTTAGAAAAGACAATTCTAATGGTATGTAAAGGGTTGAGTGGGCTGAAACAAGAAGGGAAGAGTGTGGAACCCAGAAGTAGGAGGAGCAGTTGTGGAGTATTAGGAAGAGTGAAGTCACACTTGGCCCCTTTGCTATTTCTTAAACACACAAAGCACCAAGGGCTTTGCACAAGTTAGTTCCCTGTTCTAGAATACTCTTTCCCTAGCTTGCTGTCTGATTTTCTTCTTTAGATTTCTTTTTGGTCTCTGCTGCATTGAAATCTGATCAGAGATGTCTTTCCTGACTCTTCCACATAAAATGGTGATAACCATTCCAGCTCTGTTGCTATCTTCCTTACTTTAATTTTAAAAAATAACTCTTGCAAATAGAACTGCCTTATGATCCAGCGATCCCACTGCTGGGCATACACACTGAGGAAACCAGAATTGAAAGAGACATGTGTACCCCAATGTTCATCACAGCACTGTTTATAATAGCCAGGACATGGAAGCAACCTAGATGTCCATCAGCAGATGAATGGATAAGAAAGCTGTGGTACATATACACAATGGAGTATTACTCAGCCATTAAAAAGAATACATTTGAATCAGTTCTAATGAGGTGGATGGAACTGGAGCCGATTATACAGAGTGAAGTAACCCAGAAAGAAAAACACCAATACAGTATACTTACACATATATATGGAATTTAGAAAGATGGTAATGATAAACCTGTCGTGAGACAGCGAAAGAGACACAGATGTATAGAACAGCCTTTTGGACTCTGTGGGAGAGGGAGAGGGTGGGATGATTTGGGAGAATGGCAGTGCAACATGTATGATATCATAAGTGAAATGAATCGCTGGTCTAGGTTCGATGTAGGATGTAGGATACTTGGGACTAAGGCACGAGGATAATACAGAGAGATGGTGTGGGGTGGGAGAGGGGAGGTGGGGGTCGGGATTGGGAGTTCATGTACACTCACTAATGAGATGGATGAAACTGGAGCCGATTATACAGAGTGAAGTAAGCCAGAAAGAAAAACACCAATACAGTATACTATCAATTTATTCTTAAGCCACTACCTAGCCCCTACAACCAGGCAACATCACTCTACCTCGATTATTATTAAAATACTCTAATGCCCCTAAAAGGACAAGATAACCTGTTCTTTTGTCATTACTTCTGCTATTACCTAAAGTGGGTCTATGACAATGAAATGTTTACCATTGGAAACACCGTAAACTGCTTTTATGGAGGACTAGGGGAGGAAATCAGTGACATACATTCCCTCAGAGCAATAAGAGGATAAGGCTTAAGGCTGTTTCACCAGGTTCCCAGTCTCAGGGCACTGGATTGCTTACATCATGATATCTATTCCCATCTGCAGTTGACAGACCAGCAATGAGTTAAGATTGGTGGTGGTGGTTTAGTCAGTCGTATCCGACTGTTGTGAACCCATGGTCTGTAGCCCACCAGGCTCCCCTGTCCATGGGATTTTCCAGGCAAGAATACTGGAGTAGATTGCCATTTTCTTATCCAGGGGATCTTTCCAATCTAGGAATTGAACCCAGGTCTCCTGCATTGCAGGCAGATCCTTTACTGACTGAGCTATGAGCGAAGCCCAAGTTAAGATTAAAACCCCTTAATCCTACCCAGCACTGGTCATGCTGGAGACCTTTGGGACACCCAACTCCAGCCTGGGGATCCCAGGAGATCAACCTGCCTCGACCTGCCTAGGGATCCGGTCCCCAGGAGGTTGTCATGCCTCAGCCTGCTCAGGGGATCCACCAGTTCAAGGGTCCCAGGAGGTCGACATGTCTTGACTTGCCCAGGGATCCAATTCTCAGGAGGCTGACCTGCCTCAGCCTGTCTGGGGATTTGATCTCCAGGAGACTGTCATGCCTCAGCCCACCTGGGGATCTGCACCCTGATCTGGGGACGCCTGGCTCTCAAGTTGCAACAGTACGGGGTAGGTAAGTCTTTAGAAAGACTCACCCCTAAGGAATCCACCCATGGAAATAGAAGGAAGTCTATTAATTGTGGGACTGTGCCCGGTCTCAGCAATAACTCAGGAGTCCAACGAGAAACCCATTGCCTTTCTGGAAAGTCTAAAAGAGGCCCTCCAAAAGTTTACCAATCTGGACTTATACTCTTATGAGGGATAGATAATTTTAAAGGACAAATTCCCTTCCCAATGTGCTTCAGATATCAGGATAAAGTTACAACAGCTACAGCAGCAGGACCTTGCTGCCTCTTTAAATGAGATGGTCCAGAGAATCACCAATACCTTTTATAATAGAGAACAGGAGAGGGAGGCCAAGGTGCAGGAAAGGGAGAAAAGGAAAGAGACAAGGCATGCCCAGATGTTGGCTGTCCTCCAGGGAAACCCTATGGCAAACCCTGAGTCTTTAAAGGATAAGGCACAAGGCAAATGTCTAATCTGTAGATAGGTGGGACATTGGGCCAAAGAGTGTCCAAACCATGACAAGTCTCCTAAAATGGTTTGCTACAAATGCCATCAATTGGGACATTGGGAAGCACTCTGCCCTAGGGACCCAAGAGCCTCAAGGTCAAGCGCCAAGCCTTCTCTCACGATGGTTCAACAGGATTGAAGCAGCCTACTCCAGCCAGCCTGCCTGTCACAGATAACCATCCTGGGACTGGAGCCAAGGGTGAAACTGGATGTGGCAGGTAGGTCCAAGAATTTCCTGGCTGACACAGGAGGTCTGTGTCCTGACCTCCTACGCCAGAGCTTTCTCCTCCCAAACCTGTACTATTTTGGGTGCTACAGGAAAAACAATTTCAAAAATGTTCACCTGAGCACTTCTTTGTTGCTGGGATGGACAAATATTTTCCCACCAGTTTTTGGTGGTCCCTGAGTGTTCTACTCCCTTACTGGGAAGAGATCTTTCCCTGGCTTTGAAATCTTGCAGCTATTGCAGTCCTGATAGAAGATGCTTTAAAACTCTCTCTTAGGGGCAAACTAAATTTTTTATCAGCCACCAAGTGAAACAACTCCTGAATGGAGAGGCCATTTATGAATGTCTGATCAAAGAATCCTCAGATGTCAAGTAGTGCTGGTGGAAAATCCAGGCCTGACTTGTGAGACTTAAGAACTCCTTGTGAGGTTCTTAACCCTGCCACCCTCCTGCCTATCCCTGAGGGCTCTCTCCTTTTTCACTGTTGCCTAGAAACCTTGGACCCCTGGACAAAACCATGAGAGAGATTGTCAGAAGATCCTCTGATCCTGAGGAAATCTGGTACACTGATGGAAGCAGCTTTGCCTTAGATAGGAAAAGAAGAGCTGGAAATGCAGTAGTCTCCAATTTGAGATGATAGAGTCTAAACCTTTGCTACCAGATACTTCAGCCCAATTAGCTGAGCTCGTAGCCCTGACTCGAGCTTTAGAGCTGGGAAAAGGAAAAGGAGTAGCCATTTACACTGACTCCAAGTATGCCTTTCTGGTGCTACATGCACATGCTGCTGTTTGGACAGAAGGAGGCCAGTTGACCACCTGAGTGTCCCCAATCAAATATGGTGATTGAATTCTTAGACTTTTGGAGGCATTTCATCTGCTCGCTGAGGTTTCAGTCTACCACTGTAAAAGGCACCAAAATGGGAGCACAGAAGTGGCACAGTGGAACCAAGCAGCCCATCAGGCAGCTAAGAAAGCAGCATTACAGAACAATGACCTAATAGGGATTGCCACCTTAGTTTCACAGATAAATTTGCCAGAAACTCCATATACTGAAGGTGAGAGTCTTAAAGCTAAGAGTGAAGACGTTCAAGAAGATCATTCATATGGGGTGGTTCCACAAGGAAGGACTCCTTTTTCTGCCTGGGAACCTCCAAGGGAAGTTGATTAACTCCTAACATGCCACCATTCATTTAGGGGAAAAGGCCCTCCAAAGATTACTAAAAAGGTCCTTCAGAGGAACAGGCCTCCAAATGCCTATAAGGCAAGTGGTCTTCTCTTGTCCCACTTGCCAATTAAACAACCTTCAAAGAGAAAGCAATGGCACCCCACTCCAGTACTCTTGCCTGGAAATTCCATGGACGGAGGAGCCTGGTAGGCTGCAGTACATGGGGTCGCCAAGAGTTGGACACGATTGAGTGACTTCACTTTCACTTTTCACTTTCATGCATTGGAGAAGGAAATGGCAACCCACTCCAGTGTTCTTGCCTGGAGAATCCCAGGGACGGGGGAGCCTGGTGGGCTGCCGTCTATGGGCTCGCATAGGGTCGGACATGACTGAAGCGACTTAGCAGCAGCAGCAGCAGCAAGGAGCTTGAAGACCCCAGCTGGCCCAGCCTGTCCAATGACGTGGGACCTACCCAGGAGAGGACTGGCAGATGGACTTCACCCAGAAGCCAGTTTCTCAAAGGTATAAATACCTATTAGTCATGATAGATAAATTCACAGGGTTGATTGAAGGCTTTCCCATCCAGATTGAGAAGGCTGAGGAGGTGGTAAAAAAAACTGCTCCATGAAATCATTCTGAAATTTGGTCTGCCCAGGTCATTGCAAAGTGACAATGGGACATCGTTTACTTCTAAGGTCGCCCAAGGGTCTCTAAAGCATTGGGCATTACTTCTTATCTCCATTGTGCCTGGAGGCCTCAATCTTCAGGAAAAGTAGAAAGAGCCAATCAATTCTTAAAATCAGTGATAAAAAAGATAACCCAGGAGACCTCCCTGGGATGGAAGGAGGCTTTACCAATAGCTCTCCTCTGCACCTGTATTGCCCCTAAGAAACAGATTGGTCTTAGTCCTTGCTGCTGCTGCTGCTGCTAAGTTGCTTCAGTCGTGTCCGATTCTTTGCGATCCCAGAGATGGCAGCCCATCAGGCTCCCCCGTCCCTGGGATTCTCCAGGCAAGAACACTGGAGTGGGTTGCCGTTTCCTTCTTCAGTGTGTGAAAGATGCTATATGGGAGACCTTTTGTTTATGTCAATGACCTCTTACTAGATCCAGAGGCTCAGACCCTCTGGTCTTATACCATGGCCGTTGGGCAATTCTAACAGGATAAATGCTTGTGGGGTGTCAACCAGGACCCAAAAGATTCTAAAGGCCACCACTATATGCTCCAGGGACTCAAGTCCTAATTACAGTCTGGAAAGATGGGTCCCCAAAGGCTCAACTTCAGCCCAAGTGGAAGGGCCCTACCCTGTAATGCTTTCTATCCCCACAGCGGTCAAGGTTCCAGGACATGACTCTTGGATTCAGCACTCACGAGTCAAGCCAAGGAAGAAAACAGAAAAGGACACTCAATCCACTTGTGAGCCCCTGGGAGATCTCAGATACCAATTCAGAACTACAGATGAGTGCCATTCTAATGAACACCACCAAAATTAAATTTCTGGGATAAGATTTCTCAGGATAGCTCTAAAGAGTCAATACAGCTTGGCAGGGGTTGCACTCCAAAACAGACAAGAGATAGATCTCCTGATCCTTGAACAAGGAGGGGCTTGAGCCATCTTGAATGAGACGTGTTATTTCTGGATAAATACCTCCAGCTAAGTTAAAGTCTCACAGTCCTCAAGAAAAACATTCAGACCCTACAGGATCTCAAAGAAAAAGCTGGAGAGTTCTCAGGGTGGCTACAATCTCTTTGGGGGATCCTCCTGGTGATGGGAAATTTGGAGTTGGATAATGCCCCTAGTAGTCCCTGTCATCACCACATTGATGCTGCTTATGATTGCTCTTATGTATTATCAACTGCCTAAACTGTTTTGTTTCTGCCCAGGTCAACAAGCTACAACATAAACTGCCAGTTGAACAAGGATATATAAAACTACAGCCGACCACAGAAAATATCACTCACCCTTAGATGGACATCCCTATAAGGACTCTGAGGCTTGAGACTAGCAAGAGGGGGAGGCCCAAGTCCCCTTGCCATCCCAGCAGGAAGTAGCCAGAGAGACCTCGGCACCCCTATTCCCAAAGAATTGGGCCTCCCATCTCTTGAGGGGGGAATGTTAGGTAGTTCGAATAGGAAAAGGGAGTCCAAAATGGCGGTGGCTAAAAGACAAAGACGGGAAAAGCCTGTGAAAATGGAACAAAGGAAGGTCCAAGGACCAGAGTGAGGACCTAGGTAAAACAAACAGCCCTCCTTGGTAGCCCAATTTACATAGGGCAGGCTCAGGGGGAGGAGAAAAAACATACAAAAAGAGGAGCCAAAATTGAGTGAGGGGCTTCTCTTCTCTTCCCGTCTTTTGGGTCAGCCTGCCCTCATGCCTTGAGGATGTATATTGCTTTACTTTCTAAATGAAACTGAGCTGTAACATGGGATTGTATAACACTGGTCTGTCCAAGGGCTATAACACTGTTAACACTGGCTGTAACACTGAAGTCTGTCACTTCAAATTTTTGCTGTGGCGAGACAGAACCAAGGAAATTACACACTCCCCCGACACACTGGTCTCATGAAAGCCTACTGAAAAAAAAAGTCAGTACACCCTATCACTCATCGGACATATACAGCTATGCTAGAATCCTCTTAGCCCCTGATTTGATGTATTTTACTGTAATGTAATAAATGAATGATTAGTGGCCCTTTTGGACTTCCACTGTCTCATTCCCTCCATGACTTCCTCCAACTTCTGTTTTTATTTCTAGGTAAATTACTAAAATGAACTGTTCTTATGTTTTAGGTCCTTCCCATTCCCTGCCCCGCCCCCCCCGCCCTCCCCATCCAAAGCCAAATTTAATAGTCCTGTATTTGCATACTTTGTCACCCTGAACTCTGTTTCCTATCGAAACAATATGGTGGCAGTTTTTGACTCGACAAAATGGGTAGTGTGTCATAAAATAACTTTAAATGAGAGGTAAAGATCTGTATACTCATCATTCCTCCATTTATGATGGGTGCTGTGACCTTTGGAAATTTACTCAATTTTCCCCTGTTATGATTTTATAAAATACAAATTGTGATGGACATTATTTCATGATGTGATAGGAATATATATCTTTGTTTATCAAATCTGTTATAATACTTTAAGTAATTTAAATAATTTAAAAATTTTCCACTTAAATGATTAATTTTCAAATTACAGACTTCTCAATTATCCCAATGGTTTCACCTTTAAAAAATTGACTTTATCTCTTTGAAACTCAGATTTTATTTTGCTTTCCCTAAGTATGTCAAAGTTAGTTTGTGAACAGATAAGTCTTATGAGCTCCAGGGGCTATAATCAAAAAAACAAAACATTTGCAGTAGGTTGGTATTGAAACCTGCTGTTCTCTTTCCCAGTTTTTCCAATTTAGTTCGAATGTTCAACTGTTTAGCAGGCTCAGATAACTTAATCAATGAAGCTCTTATTTTTGGCATTCTCACATTCCAAATTAAAATTACATTATATTTTTTTTTGGGAAAACCCCCCACCAGTACCATCTGTGAATTGAATGGTGTCATTACATCAAAGTACTGCAATTAGAACAATAGGGTAAAATTAATGCCAATGTTAAGTACAGATGTGCCAGATATGATGGGTAGTTGATACACAATTCAAATTGACAACCACGTGCAATGTGGAAAGTATCCAGGCACAACCTCAGATCCAGTTGGCCAATGGATGCCATGATTGCCTCACAGAGAACATATTTAAAAGAGATTTATTTGGCAGTAAGAAAGAGTTAGTTTCAAAAGACTATAGTCTATCCTGGGTTACTCATGCAAAATGTTCATTATCTCAGGGTAAAAATGGGCCCACAGAAGATAATCCAAAGGGAACATAACATTCCATAGCCAAAGAAAAAAATTCCCATTTTTTTTCATGAATATAACATTTGGTATTTGCATTACATGGCAGATCATATTGCATTATTAATCTAATGGTGATTCATTTTCATTTTTTAGCTGTGACAAGCTATTAGCTTTTGCAGACAATAGGGTTGTCTTAGTGTAGGTTAATAGGATAATACATTTTATTATTTAGGTTTATCATCTGCTAACTCAGATTTTTAGAATGTATAATCATGGTTTAGAATTTCTTTCAGTTTAGGATGTTCTAATGTTGGGTATGAATGTTAATGCTAAAATAATGGTTTGACTTACATAATCATAAGATGTTTAATCTCTGTCATTATATGTTGATGTGTTTGACAAAATGTGATATTAAAAGAAGAGATGTAAGTGTTGAAGGTGTCAGAGTATTGATGGGTCAGTGGGATGTCTTGATCAGCTCTTAACTACAAATGGTAAATAGCATTTTTTAAAAATATTTTATAATTTTCTGCTGGATCCAGAAATTTTTAGCAACAAATTTAAAACATATTTTTGTGTGTGTGAATAGGCATAATTAACCTATAAGCCTCATAGCAACAGCCTTTATTTAAACAAATAAATTTCAAAAATGAGACAATATTTATAAAGCAGGGATAGCAGTTGACAGGTCAACAATTATATGGAGATATTGACTAATGTGTTTCTGTTCACAGAGGCTATCTCGAACTGAGGTCAGGGTGATATTTTTCTATAGAACAAAAAATTGCAGTCCAAAAATAATGGCATATCAATGTTCTTTTCTGAAATACCACACTTCCACATTCTTTTCCTTCATTATTGCTCAGTTTTCTCAGTATTAAACAAAAAGTTTAGAATGGAAAAGGGAACATAAAATAATGTAAGCAAAGGAAACCAGGAGGCATATATTCTCATCTTTTCACCACTTGTTACTAATCTCAAACTTTATCAAAAGTTGCTTTGTAAGTACTAGTAGAATACATTATAGCCTATATTACTTAATATTTCCCCCAGTCAAATGCCACAGAAGCCAATTGCAACCCACTCCAGTACTCTTGCCTAGAAAATCCCATGGATGGAGGAGCCTGATAAGCTGCAGTCCATGGGGTAGAAGAGTTGGACACAACTGAGCGACTTCACTTTCACTTTCACTTTCATGCATTGGATAAAGAAATGGCAACCCACTCCAGTGTTCTTGCCTGGAGAGGCCCAGGGATGGCGGAGCCTTGTGGGCTGCCGCCTATGGGGTCACACAGAGTTGGACACGACTGAAGTGACTTAGCAGCAGCAGTCAAATACAGTTTTCTAAATAACAAAAGTAGGTTCATTTTTAAGAACTTAAGTAAGTAAGTAAAGTCACTCAGTCGTGTCCGACTCTTTGTGACCCCATGGACTGCAGCCCACCAGGCTCCTCAGTCCATGAGATTATCCAAGCAAGAATACTGGAGTATTTCACTTTCATGCATTGGATAAAGAAATGGCAACCCACTCCAGTGTTCTTGCCTGGAGAGGCCCAGGGATGGCGGAGCCTTGTGGGCTGCCGCCTATGGGGTCACACAGAGTTGGACACGACTGAAGTGACTTAGCAGCAGCAGTCAAATACAGTTTTCTAAATAACAAAAGTAGGTTCATTTTTAAGAACTTAAGTAAGTAAGTAAAGTCACTCAGTCGTGTCCGACTCTTTGTGACCCCATGGACTGCAGCCCACCAGGCTCCTCAGTCCATGAGATTATCCAAGCAAGAATACTGGAGTGGGTTGCCATTTCCTTCTTCAGGGGATCTTCCCAACCCAGGGATCGAACCCGGGTCTCCCGCATTGGAGGCAGACGCTTTAACCTCTGAGCTACCAGGTGGCATAACTTAGAATAATAGATACTTGTTGAGAACATAGTATATACCAAGGAGTTGTAGATAAACAATGTTGACTAAAACTGCTCCCAGTATGATTATCATCTTATAAGCGGTCCTGAATAACTGCAGGCAAAGCAAAAATGAAAGAAATCGCTTAAGAGAGGTAAAGAGCTTTAATGAGGGAAAAGTTGCTTTAGGTTAGAGTCATCAGGACCCTACACAGTAGAAGAAACAGTTTTTGCTGAATAGATGGAGAACCCCTGGTAAATGAAATAGAATGATCAAATCAAGAAAAAAGTTAGAAATCAAGAATCATTTGTTTATTCAAGGTGAGACATGGAAGTGGTGTGGATTAAAATGGCGGAGGTAAGGTTCTGACTCAGGAAAGACTGAAGGAGGCTGAGAAAAGGCTGCTTATGAAGATGTGAGGTGGAAGAACTGAGGAAAAGTTAAGACTGGTTGCAATTACAGTTGAGTGCAGCTGAAGCACAGGAAGAAAAGATTATGCTAGAAAGAAAAGATCAGAAGTAAGATTTGTATAAACTTTGTAGGTCCCTGAATACCTTGACTAATCTTGTTTTAGCCTCAGCCAAAAACGATATTCACAGCTCAGGTTACTGGGAAGAACTCAGTAGAGATGACTTGAAAGACAACCAGAACCGTGAACACAAACAATGTCAGAAAAGTATTATTCTCTGCATCCTCTCTTTGACTCTTTTTAGGCTTTCTTCTCGAGAACAACTTACCCATTTAGAAGGAAGTTATAAGCTTACAGCCTTGCAGTACTGGTATCAAGGAGGTTTATTTAGCTATGTGAACAGTTTAGGGAAAGACAATGAGGGTCACGTAACTAAACCTGGATCATTTACTGCAAACCACTGTGAATCATATCTTCATCCCTCTGGTCAATGGGCAGCCCACATTCCTCTACAGAAGCACCCACCTAGAATAAATGAGTATTTTCCAGAAGAATGTGGTCCACTGAAGAAGGGAATGGCAAACCAGTTCAGTATTCTTGCCTTGAGAACCCCATGAACAGTATGAAAAGGCAAAATGATAGGATAGCAAAAGAGAAACTCCCCAGGTTGGTAGGTACCCAATATGCTACTGGAGATAAGTGGCGAAATAACTCCAGACAGAATGAAGGGATAGAGCCAAAGCAAAATCAATACCCAGTTATGGATGTGACTGGTGATAGAATCAAGATCCGATGCTGTAAAGAGCACTATTGCATAGGAACCTGGAATGTCAGGTCCATGAATCAAGGCAAATTGGAAGTGGTCAAACAAGAGATGGCAAGGGTGAACGTCGACATTCTAGGAATCAGCGAACTAAAATGGACTGGAATGGGTGAATTTAACTCAGATGACTATCATATCTACTACTGTGGGCAGGAATCCCTCAAAAAAAATGGGGTAGCCATCATGGTCAACAAAAGAGTCCGAAATGCAGTACTTGGATGCAATCTAAGAAACAACAGAATGATCTCTGTTTGTCTCCAAGGCAAACCATTCAATATCACAATTATCCAAGTCTGTGCCCCAACCAGTAATGCTGAAGAAGCTGAAGTTGAACGGTTTTATGAAGACCTACAAGACCTTTTAAAACTAACACCCAAAAAAGATGTCCTTTTCATTATAGGGGACTGGAATGCAAAAGTAGGAAGTCAAGAAACACCTGGAGTAACAGGCAAATTTGGCCTTGGAATGTGGAATGAAGCAGGGCAAAGACTAATATAGTTTTGCCAAGAAAATGCACTGGTCATAGCAAACACCCTCTTCCAACAACACAAGAGAAGACTCTACACATGGACATCACCAGATGGTCAACACCGAAATCAGATTGATTATATTCTTTGCAGCCAAAGATGGAGAAGCTCTATACAGTTAACAAAGACAAGACCGGGAGCTGACTGTGGCTCAGATCATGAACTCCTGATTGCCAAATTCAGACTTAAATTGAAGAAAGTGGGNGACTCTACACATGGACATCACCAGATGGTTCTTAAGGTTAGTAAATGCTTATTTAAAGCTGGGTGGATGGCATAATAAAGTTAACATTTTATAGTGGAAATGGAAGAACATGGGATAACTTACTTTCCTGTTTAATGACAGCAGTTGTGCTTACTCCAACTGAACTTGGCTAGCAGATACGTCTCCAGAAGTTAGAAGGCGTCTTAAAGGCTATCCCACCTTGGAAATGATGTTGGTTATTACCAACTCATACAGTTTTGGCCTGCTTATTCATAGAATATTTCCTTAAATTTGTGTGTTCTTCAAAAAATTGTACTCTAAGTATGTCAGAATCACCAGAGGTACTGATGAAAACTGCAGATTACTAAGCTGCATTCCAGACCCACTGATTGAGGATCTCGGGCTGTGGGGATTCAGGAATCTTTTTTTAAAAAATGATTTGTTTCATTTTTTTGGCTATGGTGGGTCTTCGTTGCTGCACACGGGCTTTCTCCAGTTGTGGCGAGCAGGGGCTGCTCTTCCTTGTGGTGTGCAGGCTTCTCCTTGTGGAATAGGGGCTCTAGGGCATGTGGGCCCAGTAGCTGTGGCACACAGGTTTAGTTGCTCTGCAGCATGTGGGATCTGGAACCTGTGTCCCTTGCATTGTATGGCAAATTCTTAACCACTGGCCTACCAGGGAAGCCCCATTATTATTATTTTTTTTTGACTTAAGCATAGTTGACATACGATGTTGTTAGTTTCTGTTGTACAGCAAAGTGATTCAGTTGTGTGTGTGTATATACATAATACATTAGATACAATGCATGTATCTTCCTAATCACAATTTTGTCTGGGTATATGCTCAGGGATGGGATTGCTGAATCATATGGGAATTCTGTTTTTAGTTTTCTAAGGAACCTCCATGCTGTTCTCCACAATGGCTGCACCAACTTACACTCCCACCAACAGTGTAGGAAGGTTTCCTTTTCTCTACATCCTCTCCAGCATTTGTTCTTTGTAGACTTTTTAATAATGGTTATTCTGATCAGTGTGAAATGTTACTTCATTGTTTTTATTTGCATTTCTCTAAAAATTAGCAATACTGAACATCTATTATTTGTAATATTGAGCATCTTACAAATAGCTGTGAAAAGAAGAGAAGCTAAAAGCAAAGGAGAAAAGGACAGATAGACCCATTTGAATGCAGAGTTAAAAACAATAGCAAGGAGAGAGAGATAAGAAAGCCTTCCTCAGTGATCAGTGCAAAGAAATAGAGGAAAATAGAATGAGAAAGACTAGAGATCTCTTCAAGAAAATTAGATACACCAAGGGAATATTTCATGCAAAGATGGGCTCACTAAAGGACAGAAATGGTATGGACCTAACAGAAGCATAAGATATTAAGAAAGATAGCAATATTACATGGAAGAACTGTACAGAAAAGATCTTCATGACCCAGATAATCACAATGGTGTGATCACTCACCTAGAGCCAGGCATCCTGGAATGTGAAGTCAAATGGGCCTTAGAAAGCATCACTTATGAACAAAGCTCATGGAGGTGATGGAATTCCAGTTGAGCTATTTCAAATCCTAAAAGATGCTGTGAAAAGTGCTGCACTCAATATGCCAGCAAATTTGGAAAACTCAGCAGTGGCCACAGGACTGGAAAAGGTCAGTTTTCATTCCAATCCCAAAGAAAGGCAATGCCAAAGAATGCTCAAACTACCGCACAATTGCACTCATCTCACATGCTAGTAAAGTAACGCTCAAAATTCTGCAAGTCAGGTTTCGGCAACACATGAACCGTGAACTTCCAGATGTTAAAGCGGTTTTAGAAAAGGCAGAGGAACCAGAGATCAAATTGCCAACATCCGCTGGATCATGGAAAAAGCAAGAGAGTTCCAGAAAAACATCTATTTCTGCTTTATTGACTATGCCAAAGCCTTTGACTGTGTGGATCACAATAAACTGTGGAAAATTCTTCAAGAGATGGGAATCCCAGACCACCTGACTTGCCTCTTGAGAAATTTGTATGCAGGTCAGGAAGCAACAGTTAGAACTGGACATGGAACAACAGACTGGTTCCAAATAGGAAAAGGAGTACGTCAAGGCTGTATATTGTCACCCTGCTTATTTAACTTATATGCAGAGTGCATCATGAGAAATGCTGGGCTGGATGAAGCAGAAGCTGGAATCAAGATTGCCAGGAGAAATATCAATCACCTCAGATATGCAGATGACATCACACTTATGGCAGAAAGCAAAGAAGAACTAAAGAACTTCTTGATGAAAGTGAAAGAGAAGAGTGAAAAAGTTGGCTTAAAACTCAACATTCAGAAAACTAAAATCATGGCTTATGGTCCCATCACTTCATGCAAATAGATGATGAAACAGCGTCAACAGTGACAGACTTTATTTTGGGGGGCTCCAAAATCACTGCAGATCGTGACTGCAGCCAAGAAATTAAAAGACGCTTGCTCCTTGGAAAAGTTATGACCAACCTAGACGGTATATTTAAAAAGCAGAGACATTTTTTGCCAACAAAGGTCTGTCTAGTCAAAGCTATAGTTTTTCCAGTAGTCATACGTGGATGTGACAGTTGGACTATAAAGAAAGCTGAGCACCGAAGAATTGATGCTTTTGAACAGTGGTGTTGGAGAAGACTCTTGAGAGTCCCTTGGACTGCAAGGAGATCTCCAACCAGTCCATCCAAAAGGAAATCAGTCCTGACTATTCATTGGAAAGACTGATGTTGAAGCTGAATCTCCAATACTTTGGCCACCTGATGCAAACAACTGACTCATTTGAAAAGACCGGATGCTATTAAAGATTGAAGGTAGGAGAAGCGGTGACAGATGATGAGATGGTTGGATGGCATCACCGACTCAATGGAACTGAGTTTGAGTAAGCTCTGGGAGTTGGTGACGAACAGCAAAGCGTGGTGTGCTGCAGTCTAAGGGGTCGCAAAGAGTCGGACACGACTGAGCGACTGAACTGAACTAAGCATCTATTTATGTGCCTATTTGCCATCTGTATTTCTTCTTTGGAGAAATGTCTATATTTTCTGCACATTTTTTGGATTTGTTTTTTTGTTGTTCAGTTGTGTGAGTTGTTTATATATTTTGGAAATTAGGCCCTTGTTGGTTACATCTTTTGCAATTTTTTCTCCCATCCTGTAGGCTGTCTTTTGTTTGTGGTTTCTTTTACTATTCAAAAGCTTGTAACTTTGATTAGGTCCCATTTGTTTATTTTTGTTTTTCTTTCTATTGCTTTGGGAGACTGACCTAAGAAAACATTGGTATGATTTATGCCAGAGAATGTTTTGCCTATGATCTTTTCTAGGAGTTGTATGGTGTCATGTCTTATGTTTAAGTCTTTAAGCCATTTTGATTTGTGTGTGTGTGTGTGTGTGTATGGTAAGAGGGTGTATTGTAACTACATTAATTTACATGTGGTTGTCCAACTTTCTCAACACCACTTGCTGAAGACACTGTCTTTTTCCCATTGTATGGCTTCTCCTGGAGGAGAGCATGGCACCCATTCTAGTGTTTTTGCCTGGAGAATTCCATGGACAGAGGAGCCTAATGGGCTACAGTCCATAGGGTTGCAAGGAGTCAGGACTAAAATAACTTAGCACATACACACGCCTCCTGTGTCAAAGATTAATTTGCCATAGGTGTATAGGTTTATTTCTGGGCTGTTTTGTGCCAATGATCCACATTTCTGTTTTTGTGGAATCAACTGTTATGTTTCCTTTTTGATTTCTTAATGTGCTTATTTGGGTTCTCTATCTTGGTGAGCCTGGCCAGAGATGTGTTAATCTTATATATCCTTTCAAAGAACTTTCTCTTGGTTTTACTGATTTTTTTTTTACTTGTTAAGATCTTTTATTTCCTCTCTGATCTTTATTATTTCCTACCTCTGACTTTAGGTTTTGTTTGTTCTTCCTTTTTGATTCTTTTAAATGGTAGATTAGGTTACTTGAGATTTTTCTTTTTCCTTTGGAAGGCCTGTATTACTATGAACTTGTCTCAGAACTGTTTTTGCTGCATCCTATTGATTTTGTATAGCTTATTTTTTCATTGTCATTTGTCTCAAGATATTTTTTAATTGCTTTCATTGATGACCCATTGTTTTTTTTAGTAGCATGTTGTTTAATCTCCATGTAATCTTTTTTTTCTCATTTCTTTTTCTGTGGTTAATTTCTAGTTCTATGTTTTTGTGGTCAGAAAAGACGCCTGAGATAACTTCTATATCCTTAAGTTTGTTGAGGCTTGTTTCGTGTCCTAGTATGTGGCCAGAATACTAGAGTGGGTAGCTATTCCCTTCTCCAGGGGATCTTCCCAACCCAGGAATAGAACCCAGGTCTCCTGCATTGCAGGCAGATTCTTTACCAGCTGAGCTACAAGGGAAGCCCAATAGGTGGTCAGTCCTAGAGAATGTTCATGTGCACTAGAAAAGATTGTGTATTCTGTGGGGTTTTTTGGATGTAATGTCCTGATAATGTCAATTTAACTGTTCTATTGTATTTGTTACTAATTCTGCCTAGAAGATCTGTCCATTGATGTGAGTGAGGTGTGGAAGTGTCGTACTTACTGTATTCATGTCTGTTTCTCCCATTATGTCTGTTAGTATTTATGTGTTAGGGTTCTCCTACATTAGGTGCATCTAGGCTGACAGGTGTAAAATCCTCTTGTACTGATCCTTTTTATCATTATCTAGTGTCTTTCTTTATGGCCCTTGTTTTAAAGTCTATTTTGATATGAGTATTGAGACCCCTGTTTTCTTGTCTTTTCCATTTGCATGAAATCTTTTCCCATCCCTTCACTTTCAATCTATGTGTGTGTGTTGCCCTGAAGTGGGACTCTTGTCGGCAGCATATTGTAGGCTCATTTTTTTATTCAATTTGCCACCCTGTGTCATTTGATTGAAGCATTTAGTCCATTGCCATTTAAGGTAACTATTGACACATATGTATTCAAGCTATGTATTTATTGCCATTTTAAACTTTGTTTTATCATTGACTATATTTCTTCTTTTCTCTTTCCCCTTTTGTTTGTATTATACTTATGTGCTCTTCTTTTTGGTATTTTATGAATCTGTTGTATGTTTCTAATTTGTGGCTACCCCATTCTTCAAGTATGTTAATCCCTTTCTATATCTACTTGCTTTGGACTGGTAGTCATATAGACTCAAACACATTCTAGGGGAAAACAAGACTATATGTTCTTACTCTCCTTCCCCACATTTTATGATTTTGATGTCCTCTTTTACATCTTCATGTTCATCCTTTTGCTGTTCATTGTGGTTATCATCACTTTCATAGAATTTTTAAATTGTGTACTGGATTATTTAAGTGATTTACTTTCCAATTGTGATTTTCTCTTTCCTACAGATTTTTACTTCTTTTCTATTTAGAGAAGACCTTTCAGTATTTCCTTTAAGATAGGCTTAGTATTGCTGTATTCTTTTAGTTTTTGCCTGTCTGAGAAATTCTTTCTCTCCTTCTATTTTAAATAATAATCTTGCTGAGCAGAGTATTCTAGATCACAGATTTTTCTCTTTCAGTATTTTGAATATATCTTACCATACGCCTCTGGCCTGCAGTATTTTTTAAATTTTTAATTGGAGGATAATTACAATATTGTGATGGTTTTTGCCATGTATCATCGTGAATCAGCCATAGGTATACATATGTCCTTTCTCTCTTGAACCCTCCTCCCACTTCCCTCCCCACCCCATCCCTCTAGGTTGTCACAGAGCATGGGCTTTGGATTTCCTGCATCATACATCAAACTCCCACTGGCTATTTGTTTTACATATGAAATGTATATGTTTTAATGCTATTCTCTCAAATTATCCCACCCTCTCCTTCCCTCAATGTATCCCAAAGTCTGCTCTTTATGTCTGTCTCCTTGGTGCCCTGCAAGTAGGATAATAGGTGCTATCTTGTCTAGATTCCATATACGTGTGTTAATATATAGTATTTGTCTTTCTCTAACTTACTTCACTTTGTATAACAGACGCTAGGTTCATCCACCTCACTAGAACTGACTCAAATGTGTTCCTTTTCACAGCAAGGTACTATTCCATCGTGTATGTACCACAACTTCATTAACCACTCATCTGTCCACGGACATTGAGATTTCTTCCATGTCCTAGGTATTCTAAGTAGTGCAGGAATGAACATTGGGGTACATGTATCTTTTTCAATTACGGTTTCCTCAGGGTTTATGCCCAGTAGTGGGATTGCTGGGCCATATGGTAGTTTTATTCTAGTTTTTAAAGAAATCTCCATACTGTACTCCACAGTGGTTATTATCAATCTGCATTCCCACCAACAGTGCAAGAGGGTTCCCTTTTCTCCACATCCTCTCCAGCATTTATTGCTTGTAGACTTTTTGATGATGGCCATTCTGACTAGTGTGAGATGACAGTTCATTGTAGCTTTGATTTTGGCCTGCAATATTTCTGTACAGAAATCCACTAATAGCCTTATAGGGGTTCCCTTGCAACTCTTTTTCTGTTTTTCTCTTGCTGCCTTTAGTATTTTTATTATTTCCTTTTTGAAATTGGTGTCTATTAGACTGCAGAGGCCTGTTTCATTACTTATTCTTTCAGGAGAATTCTCTGGTCTTTTACCTGGGAGTGGTTCCTCTATGTCTTCATTTTACTTGTATTTCTTTTACTCTGAGTTTAGCAGAAACAATTATCTACTGTTGTCTTGCAGGGCTATTTATATGTTGGCCTGTCCTTGTCTAGCTTGTGTGGATTTCCTATATTTAGTACGAGGGCTGTTTTTAGTGTGGATGCTTGTTGTGTCTTTCCTCAATGTCTGCTGGTTGTTATCACCTTGATAGGGAGTGTGCAGATGCTTCAGCCGGTGCCCAGTCCTGGGGGTCTTGGTGGTGGTGGTGGCGGCTCAGATGCACCCCTGAGCATGCAACGGGAGTGGAGACAGTTCATGATCACTGCTGGAGTTTGCAAGGGAGGTGGTGGTGGTTTGTAACCAAACCTGGAACCAGTGCAGGTGGGGTCCTGCCCTCGGTGAGTCTGTGCACAAAGAAAGAGGCTACATGGTGGATCCCGCCCCCAGACAATGACACCTGGCCTCTAAGATGGCCTGTGCTTCCTCCATGTACATCCTCGGTTGTGGTCACACTAGATTCCAACCCCGTCTCCCAGGCTGTTTCTGTGCGGCCAGTCTTGGTCCTCTCTCTGGGTCTGATGTCTGAGAGCCTGAGTCCTAACGCCTTCCCTGCCCACACCAGCAGACCGGGGTTTCAGGTTGCCACCAGGACCCTCTGTACAGTTTCCCTTCTACTCTGGCTGCTGCATTCTCCCTGGAGGCTCTGTCCCCGCAGATCTCGGGGTGCAGGAACCCTTCCTCTTCCACAGCTCCCTCCCAGGGGTGCAGGTCCCATCCCGATTCCTTTCTCATTTTCCTTTTAATCTTTTTTCCTATCCCGTTACCTGGAGATTTTCTTGCTCTTTCAGCAGTCTGAGGTATTCTGCCAGTGTTCAGTAGATATTCTGTAAGAACCCTTCCACATGTAAATGTATTTTTGCATTTGTGGGAAAAGGGGAGCTTCACGTCCTACTACTCCACCATCTTAACTGCTCCTCAGGTATGAGCCTTTTAAATAAATACTTCAGATGCTTCTCATGCTTCACCATTAATTAGAGTAAAATGATGATACCTGTGAAAGTGACCCCAATTCCACTTTCTTACCAAACATAGCTGAGAATGCCTTAGAGAAGGGATGTGTCTAATATAAATGCTTAACCTTATACCTACAACTGTTACTAAATGTTCCTAATTTCATATTCCTGAAAACATAAGCAGAAACTTATAGATGCTGAACCAAGTATACACTACTTAAAAACATATTAAAGATAGGTCCTGAAAGATTCTTTTTATTTAAAAAATATTACATGTAATTATACAATTTTATTAAGGACTTAAAAGTATCTCAGGAGTTGCACTGAGACAATTCCACTTTTCCTTTAATAAATTATACATCTAAACTTTCCTCCCTTATTACTGTAATATTAAGTAATAAAATATTACTTATATTTGGAAAAGAAGAAATAGGTTACATTACAGTTGAATTAGGTTCAGGAATCAAGCTCAATTTGTTTCCAAGACTTGGAAGAACTTCTTTTGTACTGTTCCAGTTCCTAAAACAAAAACATGTTTTACTAGTAAAAAACTTTAAAATTTAAACTAGGAGCCTTAAAACTGCCTTAGCATTTTTGGGGTGTAACAGTGTATCCTTTATAAAGGAATTATCACTCTCAAAATTTCTTGACAACTACTTTATAAATGACTATACTCAGGATGTATTTTCTAGAAATGTAGTCTTCAGAGTATCTATGTAGCCTAAGTAGCACTTGGAAATGAATTAAAATTTTAGACAAAATTATATTCTAAATAGTGCATACACATTGTTTTTCAAGTAACAAAATTAGGCATTGTTATATGCATGCTTTGGGCTTCCTTGGTGACTCAGCTGGTACAGAATATGCCTGCAATGTAGGAGACCTGGGTTTGATTCCTGGACTGGGAGATCCCTTGGAGAAGGGAACAGCTACCCACTGCAGTATTCTGGCTTGAGGAATGCCATGGACTATATATAGTCCATGGGGTCACAAAGAGTCAGACATGACTGAGTGACTTTCACATTCGTGCATGCTTTAAGAATATAAAAATGATCTTATTTTTAAACATTTGCTGTTCAACTCTTGTCAAATTGTGGTTGAATTTAGCAAAGTATCAATATTTAAAATGTACATATCCTTTGACCCAGTGATTATACCTTTAGACATTCATCATATAGCACAATAGAGAAGAGCAGAAGGATATTCACTCTACTGTCTATTGGCATGCAATCGGAAATGGCTTAGATATCTCACAGCAAGGACTGATTAAATACCTCAGTGCTCACTGACGCCTGACTTTGTAGGCAGCCAACAAAAATATAGTGCTGTATGTGCCAAATGAGAGAGGCAACTAGGTGGGGAGAGGGCGGGACACTGCCATTTTCTATATTATATACTTCTATGTCTTGATTTTTTTCACCATTGAGTATGTTACTTTTATAATTCATAAAATAAAGATAAACTTTATGGAGGTGGGAAAACCTGCATGACACAACATACAAAAGGGACCATCTAAGGGGATTGTCTCTTGGCTTCTTACATGTTATTCAGTGGCTAAGTGTACAAAGTGTATCATTGTTTCAGATAAGCAAAAAGTGGTTACTCTGCAAGATAAGGCAACCCCTGCCCTTTGCCTAATGTAACTGAAGTTCATAGTTGCTAGGAAAAGAAAACTGCATTCTCATTTTCAGAAAAATGGCAGATGATCTCTTTCATACATATATTCTAAGTTATTAAAATTTAAATGTTGAAAGTTTCAAAACACTATAATGACTTTGAAGACATTTTTTTCCCATAGTATTAACTCCAAAGTAGTCTTATAGCTTGGTTTATTTTTAATGACATTAACTCAGTTCACCAGTTATCTTACCTGTAACTTATGGTTTCAAGGATTGTTAGCTCATAAAGAATAAACAGTAATCAGTTATCACAAACTTTGCCTTTAATTGGAAGTGCTGAATTATTATTATTTTTTTTTACCAATGGTAATGGTGAGGGCATTGCTTTGAGATTCTGTGCTAGTAGTTTCTCCCTTCTGCAAGCTGTAGAATGACAGAACTGGGCTGGTCCCCCAGCCATGCCAGAAGGAGGATGGAGAGTAACTGGTGTGATAGAGAACTCACTGTTTTCACTAGCTCTTTAGTACTGCTCTCATGCGACCTCAACATTATGTGATGATGTTTTAAAGAATAGCAACTAAGAGGGCTCTCTTTGCACTACAGTCCTTCATGTCCACTCTAGAGAGTCACTTTAAAAGAGAAAGCAAAACCAAAAAGGGTTTCCACTCTGCTTCTTAAAAGCTTCTAAAGTTTTCAAATATAAATATATATAATGCTTAAAAACCATCTTCAATAGAGGAGAGTAAAAAACATTTCCCCCCAACATGTAAATCAATCAGTGTGTGTCTGTGTTTAAATTATAGGCCTAGGGATTATAAATAGAGTTTTTTGAAAACAGGGATTCAAAATGCATATGTATGGTTGAACCAAGAAGACCTTAAAATAACTGTTTACCCAAATCTTTTCCTTTTTTTTTTTTTCGCTTTGACAATAAAAATATAGAAAAGAGATAGATGGGTTCAGCAAGTGCTTTCTATACTTGACTCCCAAGGAGTGCTTTAAAACTGAAAGACTTTTAAAAAATAGTAAATACCAAGGAACTATTTTCTGGTGCCTATGTGAAGTCTGACAAAAGAGAGTTAATTAGGAAAGACATTTAGTCTGCAGAAAAGGTGAAAAGGGGTCTTAAGGTTGATCCTCAAACCAGGGGGACTAATTTCAGTCTCTGTGAGGATCTTCATGCATCAGTGGGGACTGGGAGCAAAAGCGATTCTGGACAGTGATCATAAATGACATGTTCTACTACCGAGAACTTAAAGCACTATGGAACACTGTGTCTCAGTGCCTCCCCCTCACTGGCAGGATAATGTGACAGAAGTATGGCTTAAGTAAAGTGTGGTTTAAAGGGACACTTGCCTGATGATTCTACACGACTTGGGCTTTTTTAAAGGCTCAGTAATAGAGGAACTGAACGGGACTCATGAATTAGCCTATCTTAGAAGTGGCGTGCTCTGATTTCATTGCCAAAGCTTAAGGGTACCAAATTTTTTGTTTAATGCCTGACTATTTAAGCCACTAATAATGGGGTCACTAGGAGTTGGACACGACTGAGTGAAAGTTCACTTTCACTTTTCACTTTCATGCATTGGAGAAGGAAATGGCAACCCCCTCCAGTGTTCTTGTCTGGAGAATCCCAGGGACGGGGGAGCCTGGTGGGCTGCTGTCTATGGGGTCTTACAGAGTCAGACACGACTGAGGCAACTTAGCAGCAGCAGCAGCAGAAGTGGCGTGCTCTGATTTCACTCCAAAGCTTAAGGGTACCAAACTTTTTGTTTGATGCCTGATTATTTAAGCCACTAATAATGAGACTTGGGGGTCATATGGAGGATCACGTCCGGTCTCAGACAGGCCAAGGGCCAGCCCTCCACTCATATGCAACTGGATTATTTTCAGTGAAATAGGATGTCATCTTTCTTCCTAAGAAGTACAAGAATCAGTAACTATTTGGGTTGAAGGTATGCAGACACACAGTACATAGTATAGATGTCAAGTATTTACCAGTTGCTTTTAGGTAGGGAAATAATTTTGTGTGATTATGGAAAACTTTGAATGAGACATTTCTTTAAGATGGATATTCTTCTTCTAATAGGCAAATCAAATCTAATGAATATAATGCTATTTTCACTGAAAAATGTTAGTGTAGCAATAATCATTAAAAGATCAAGAAGGGAGTGTTTTTAGAAAGAGCTGTAGACTAGATTTTCACCTACGGCAGATGAATTCTTTTATAGGCTATGTTAATAAAAGTGGCATTGACTATCTTGCCCATATAAACAATGAAAATGTATTGTTAAATGTTTAGTAGGAAATAGGGGTTTTTCAAAATTAATCAACAGAGTTTTCTCACACATAAGTCAGCTTCTGTGTTTATCAGTAGACAACTGGAAACAATGTAAGGCCCTGAAACAGCTTTGGAAGAACGTGAAAGAATATATAAAGTTCTGGATATTAGAATGTCAAAATTTGGAAGTGAACATCTATAAAATAATTGAGGATCAACTGCTAATCATTAGCATGACTTTTAAAGCAGAGGTGGGTACTACATGTGCAAATTAACATCAACTCATCTACTAAAATACCATGAATGAAACTGCTTTAGAGGCAAAATTAGGACATTATAACTTTTCAAGTGAGTCTAAAAAAAAATTTGTCCAGAGAATGTGGTATTATGGGGCTGCTTTCCAGTTCTACTCAAAACTCATATGGTTTTGGGTCAGTTAGGGATGATGGATTTGAATATGAAACCTTAAGATGCTCAGAAATACTTTGCCCTTTAATAATAAATGTATAAAAGAGATCACTGTATAATATAAACAGATAATCTTATCAACAATGGCAGTTAGTCACTAACTTCTAGATAAATATTAATTCAGAGATGACTTCCAACTAATCTCTATAGCCAAGCTGCAAAACACAATAAGGGTTACATGAGGTCATTTTAGTGTTCCTGCAACATGCCTCTCACTTTGCTACAGCTGCAACACCCTCTAAATATTCATGACATGTTTTTCAGAAGTCTTCTGTACTTAAAATGTTCTGCTTACTTATTCTAGGGCCGCAGAAGGTGAAAGGCGACTGCTGAGAAAAAGACCCTGGTCCCTGCTCACAGTGGGTGGTTGTGTTCAGCTTATCCTAGCAACAGTTACACAGCTCTACAAATCCCACCTGAGAGGTGGTCAGGGCATTTCATTTACTGTGCTTATTTATATAAGGTTATATTCTTCACAATGACTCATTTTATCAAACTAAAAGGAGATCTGGGAAAATCTCAATATTGGATCGTGATAAAAATTTACCAACTCTTACATTCTTATATCAGGCTGTGTATCACAAATGATGCTATCTGGGCATATATATGGAAAGCAGTCTCCACTTTTAATCACTTTCCTGAGAGTTCCTGGGTTTTGTCAACTGTGTGCTTTCAGATTAGGCATCCTTAATCTTTCTGATATGAGAAAAGTATGTGTGCTGCTGTGCTTAGTCGCTCAGTCGTGTCCATCTCTTTGCAGTCCCACGGACTGTACCTGCCAGGTTCCTCTGTCCAAGGGGATTCTTCAGGCAAGAATACTGGAATGAGTTGCCATCCCCTCCTCCAGGGGATCTTCCCAACCCAGGGATAGAACCTAGGTCCGCCACGTTGCAGGCAGATTCTTTACCGTCTGAGCCACCAAGAAAAGTATGGATATATCTAAATGTCCTAATAAAAAACAAAACCTTCTAAATAATCCCACAAATAAAAGAATATTATGGAAGTGTCTTCCCAACAGTGAGGTAAGAATCACTACCCACTTCAACATAAAGTATACTGGAAAGTCCAAAAAGCATATGTGAACACTAAGTCATCTCTGGGTGGTAGAATGTTATGTGATCTTTAGTTCCTCCTTTATGCATATCAGAATTTATATATAGTGAAGATATACTATTTAAATAATTTTGAAAGGAGAAAGTTAAGTAAATAAGTTGAGAAAAACGGAATTCTAAGTATATTTCTGTGATAAAACTCAAGGTGAAATAAATGTTGAGGATAATACCTGATCCTTCTGAATTCTCATCTCATCAACTTCACTTTCAGCATACTGAGGGTCTTGTGCAGGGTCCTTGACATCTTTTAGTGTGTTGATACTCTGAAATCACAATTTGTTATGTCATTTCATGCCCATAACCAAAAACCTTCAATGACCATCATCTACCTCACAAGCCAAGTCCCTGTTTCTTGGGCAGCCAGTGAAGGCTGATCTTTTGAGCCTTCATCCCCACTGAAGGCCAATTCAAATTCCCCAGGTTCTGTTCCTCTTGGATACTGTTTCTCCCTTCTCTAACAACCAGAAAGAGCTCTGTTTGGAAGCAGACTGAGAAAAGTGTCTTACCCATTGTTTCAGCCCCACGGGGTCAGACATACAGTAGATTATAAGCAAGTGTTTAATTGATTTGAGCATGTAAGTAGAAAACAAAGTAACTATAACAGGCCTGTTTGAACATTTCCCAATAACTGATGAATAACAGCAAAGCGAAAAAGCGAAAGGCGCTCAGTCATATCCGACTCTTTGCAACCCCATAGACTATTCAGTTCATGGAATTCTCCTGGCTAGAATAGTAGCCTTTCCCTTCTCCAGGGGATCTTCCCAGCCCAGGGATCGAACCCAGGTCTCCTGCATTGCAAGCAGATTCTTTACCAGCTGAGTCACAAGGGGAAGCCCAACTGTTGAATAGTGCTGAAAATTCTTGCTTTAAAAGAATGAGAAATAGATACCTTTGGTGGAAAGAGCTTTTCATACACTTTTTTCCACAGTTCCATTGGTGAACGGGCATGAGCTTTCCAATGTCATTATCAGGAAGAGGAGGGGATCCTAGAATTGGAAGTTTTAATTCAAATGACTGCATTGACTAAACCATTATAAACTATTACTATCAATAAAACAGATGGTACTTAGATCAGTCATTTCCTTTTCCTCTATAATCACCGTTAAAATTTACCTCAAACCAGTGTAGCAAGGCCACTGGGACAGATTCTAGTGCCAGAGGGAGACGAGACAGAGTAATGAGTAAACTGTAATTCTCTTTCCATGCACTAAGTAGATGCTCAGGAAAAATAGAAAATATGACTTTCTCATGTGTCTGTGAATGTTTAAGGAAACAGATGTTCTTATGTGCTATTGAATAGAATGCAAATTGCGACAGCTATACTGGAGGGTAATATGGCACTGGTAAACACTATTAAAATACTAAAAGAATCACATCCTGTTAACCAGAAATTCTAGTTTTGAGTGTTTATCTTAGAAATACCTACATATATGCATTAAGGATTTCACAGAGCTGCATTATTTGTATTAGTGAAAAAAATGGCCACAGCTGAAATGTCCATCAATAGAGGTACAGTGAACTAAACTATGCATAGCCATGCTCTGTAACACTATCCAGCAGTCAAAGTTCCAAACAGACCTATATGTAGCATTAATATGGAGAAAGCACTAAGGTGTATTGAGTGAAAAAGGAAAACTTCAGAATGACACAGAATACTACAATTGTCTTAAAACAAATAGCTTTTTTTCTATACCACATTCACATGTATAGAAAATGGAATATTAAACTTGATCATATATGTACTATTTCAAGATTTATAAGGAGAATGTCTTTATGCATCGCCTGTATAATTTAAAAATTAATGTGAAAAATTTGAAAACACGCTGCCACTTCTTGGACATGTTCAATGCAGTCTGAGATTTCCCATTCTTTCTATGCTAGCATCTACATTGTTCACTGTTTCACTCTGTCTTTCAGGGCCTCCTTAGACTTTGGTGGGTAAGATAGTGATCAAATCCATCACTCTTATACGATTTCCCAAATTTCTTCCTTGTCCTCACTTGTGTGTGTATTAAGTTGTACACAAGTTTATCACCTTTGTAGGTTCATATATCCACTACCACAGTCAAGACACTGAACAGTTTCATTCCCAGAAAGATCCCTTGTGTTGCTCTTTTATAACCAAACCCATCTCCTTCTCGATCCCTCTCCCTCCCTCCCTCCCCACCTACAGTTCTGTCCTAACCTCTGACAACCATTAATCTTTCCTACATTTCTAAAATTTCTTCATTCCAGAATTTTATATAAATAGAATTGTATGTAACATTTTCTGATTGGCTTTTAAAATTCAGTATATTTCTCTGGAGAGGAAACCAAGTTGCTGTATATATCAATAGTTTGTTCCTTTTTATTGCTGAGTAGTAAGTATTCCATGGTATGGATATACCACAGTTTATCCATTTACCTGTTGAATGATGTCTGGGTTGTTTCCACTTTGGAGCTATTACAAATAAAGATATCATGAACATTTATGTACAGATTTTTAATGTGAACATACATTTTGATTTCTCTCAAATAAATGTCAAATAGTGCAATTTCTAGGTCATATGGTAGCTGCACAATTAGTTTTATAAGAAACCATCAGACTGTTTTCAAGAGTGGTTGACCAGCTGCTACGGAGGTTCCTTAAAAAACTAAAAATAGAGCTATCATATGACCTGCAATCCTGCTCCTGGGCATTTATCTGGAGAAAAACAGGATCTAAAAGGATACATGCACCCCAGCACTGTTTACAAAAGCCAAGACATGGAAGCAACCTAATGTCCATCAAAGAGCGATGGATAAAGATGTGGTGTATATATATATATACACACCCACACAATGGAATATTACTCAGCCATTAAAAAGAATGAAACAATGCCATTTGCAGCAACATGGATGGACCCATAGAGTATCATCATACTGAGTAAAAAGTCAGAGGAGGAGAAACATTGTATGATATCCCTTATATGTGGAATCTAAAAATAAATAATGTAAATGAACTTACAAAACAGAAGAGACTCACAGACAGAGAATGAACTTATGATTGCTGGGGGAAGGGGACAGTTAGGGAGTTTGGGAAGGTCATGAACACGCTGCTATATTTAAAATGGATAACCAGCAAGGACCTATTGCCTAGTACATGGTACTCTGCTCAGTGTCATGTGGCAGCCTGGATGGGAGTAGGGTTTGGGGGAGAATGGATACATGTATATGTGTGGCTGAGTCCCTTTGCTGTCCACCTGAAACTATCACAACATTGTTAATCAGCTATGCTCCAGTACAAAATGTATGCTAATGTATGTTAAGTCACTTCAGTCTTGCCCAACTCGTCGTGACCCCATGGACTGTAGCCCACCAGGCTCCTCTGTCCATGTGATTTTCCAAGAAAGAATACTGGAGTGGGTTGTCATGCCTTCCTCCAAAATACAAAATAAAAAATTCAAAAGGAGAAAAAAAAGAGTGTCTATTTTACATTGCTACCAGCAGTGTATGAGTGATCCAATTTCTCCACATCCTCTCACCAGCATTTGGTGTTACCACTATATTTTAACTATTCTGATAAGTGTGTAGTAATATCTCAATGTAGTTTCAATTTGCATTTCCTTCATGTAAAAAATGTATTAAATATCTTTTTGTGTGCTTATTTGCCATTATTGTATATCTGTAATGAACTATCTGGCCATATCTTTTACATCTTTTTGAACTGGATTTTTTTTTTTTTACTGTTATATATTCAAGATACTAGTCTTTTGTAAAGCATGTAGTTCGAAATTTCTCCCAGACTGTAGCATATCTTTTTATTCTTTTCATATGGGCTTTTAAGAGCAAAAGTTTTTAACTTTGATGAGGTCCAAGCTCCATGATTTTTTAAATTCAGTATTTTTCAACCCTTTTCTGACCTCTGACTACTTACAGGGGCAAAAGATTTCCATCAGCAGTGATGGAAAAGATTTACACACAGTGATTCTCACTGCTAATGAAATTAAGTTGGCAATTAATTATAATTATAAAAATCAGTCTTTATAATCACTCATAATACCTCTGTTCTTTTCATTCCAATTCAATCTATAATCTCATGACAAAGATCTCTACATTTGAAGTCAATTTTAGCATGTAAGAGTAATGAGGGGTGAGAAAAAAGAAAACCACTGTTCATTAGTGTTAAAACCAAACTATGCCAACCCCAGAGTACAGAGTTGCTAGGCCCCAAAATCTCTACAATGAAATTACTTCTGGAAAAGACAGGGAGCTTGACCATATAAACTCTTGAAATTTCTTTTGCTTCGTGAGTCTAGGGATAAGTATAGGAAACATCCCATTAGATAAAGTATTTACATAACAAAAAATTAAGGCATACCTAGTTAATGCAACTGTGTTCTTTTTGAATTATTCCAACACTTGAATCTCATATTTTTCATCATTGCTTACAAGATATAGTTTTGAATTTCCTGACTACTCTATCCTTCTGATTTTCTTCTAAACCCAAGGAGCTAAAATTTAAAAGTACCTGGAAATCAGTGAGGGAAAGAAAGTACATGCAATTTTTTTTAGTGGTATAGAGATCAGAAATCAGTTGCTCATATGCCAACATCCTTTTCATCACAAATTATGTCAATGTGATGCATTCTGCATCAATACAATGTATACAAATAAACACAAGATATAACGACAATAACAATGAAACCAGAAATGGTAGTTAGGGTTAGGAGATGTTGGAGATGAAGTGAACAGGCAGTAGGATAAAATCAATAAGCAATTAAAACAAATGGAACAATCTTAATAAGTTCACCAACCTATTTGACTTAAAGAATCCAATCCTGCTGTGATAAACAGAGGTTTATTCTGATCCACACATATTGATTTGCTACACGGATAAGAAGAAAAAAGAATCTAATTTAGTTTAGCAATCAAATATCCTGCCATTCCCTACTGTAAATACAAGAGCCAAGTTTTATATCTACCCCCTATGAGAGCATTTCTCAAAATGAATGAATGATTATTAATGTAACCAATTCAAAAAATGAAGTATAGCTCTAATAAAGATATTATTAAAAAAGACCCAAACTACCTCAAATCAAAACCGAGAAAGATAGCAAGGTTAAGAAAAATACTTACTAAAATGATCAATTCCATTTCTAATATAAAAAAGTGATAATAGTGGGAGAGCTACTAAAATAAGGGGAAAGAATCAAATAAGTATAATAGTATGATTATTTTATTCTAGTTTCCAACTATTATATAACATTTTAGTTGTAAAATATAAACATTTAAATAATATAATAAGCAAGAGATAATAAGAAATTATCTAAGAACAGTCATCTGAGGCATTTTTCCCAGTCAAGAAACAAGAGACTTGTGAGAACAATAATCAGATGAGAGAATACCAAAATAAAAAGTAATTTTAAAATATTTTAATGGTACCTTTTGTTGATGCCAAATGCCAATTGGTTAATAACTCCACGTATTTTTAATAATAGAGCTTCTGATTTACTGGTAAACTAAAAAGAAAAAAATCAGGACAATAAATTAATGCTAGGCTTTCAAATCACAAAAAGAGGTAAAATAAACATGGCTTTCAACAAGTACAGACTGCAGAGAGAATTACTATTTATTTGCCCAACAAAATCTCCTGTTTGAGTAAGCAAAACAAAACCCGAATTAAGAAAAAGAAAGAAATCTCGATAAATTTGTTTCAAATCACTCTTCAAATTTCATGAGTGCATGATATATTTATTGTATGTACTTGTGTTTATGCACTAATCATTTCAGCTACTCCCACAAATGGACCGTAATCATTACCAAAATGCAATCTGATTGGTTAAAAAATAGGAGGTATGTATCATAAATAACTTTTCCATCCAAACGCATACTGCTGTCCTCAAGGCAGTTAATGTGGGAGCTGCAGACTAGTCTAACAATACTGATACTCACTAAAACAACTTTAAAACATCTCTTCAGATTTGCCTTTAGAGTTTGCAAGGTAAGCTACTGACTGTTCTCAGTGGTGGTCTACAACCAAGTGATCATAACCAGAATATTTTAGAAGAATGAAACTGTATGTGTACCATTAATCATTAAGTGAGAAATCAGATGAAAACCAGGACACACGGCTACCCTACAAAATCTTTTAAGACTAATTTTGAATGTTTGGAAATACCAAGGTCACCCAGCCAAATCAGAATGACTAAGATGTATGAAAGCAGGAAAAACAATCTTGAACCAAAATGAAATGGAATTATAAGGTAATTATTCACTGTTCAGAATAAGATTCGTTTAAGACCTGGGTTTGATCCCTGGGTTGGGAAGATACCCTGGAGAAGGGAAAGGCTACTCACTCCAGTATTCTGGCCTGGAGAATTCCACAGTCCATGGGGGTTGCAAAGAGTCGGATGACAACTAAGTTTCACTTTCACTTTTCAGATTAAGAACAGGCTCCCAGGGAAAGGGCCTCCCTGGTGGCTCAGAAGGTAAAGAATTTGCCTGCAATGTAGGAGAACTGGGTTCAGTTCCTGGATTGGGAAGATCCTCTGGAGAAGGGAATGGCAACCCACTCCAGTATTCTTATCTGGAAAATTCCTTGGACAGAGGAACCTGGCGGGCTACAGTCCATGGGATCGCAAAGAGTCGGACACGACTAACACTTAACTTCCCAGGGGGAAATTATTCAAGGGAGAACTCATGTGAATATATAAGATTTGATACATTTAAAAAATTGAAACAATTTTATGCTTCTATTGAGACAATATTCTAATATGAAAACTTCAGTTGAATTTTAAAAACACAACTTTTTATCACCATCATTGTATTCTCTATTATGTTCCCTATATGGTGAGGAAAAAAACCTTATCACAAGTGTATTTCATAGGACTGCAGGGCTGGGAGGACATGAGAAGTTTTTCTAACTCAACCCCATCCCTACCCCTATCTGCTGCATCAATTGCCTCGAAACTATCCTCCACAAATATATGTAGAGTTCTACTTATGAACTCAATGCCTGGGAATTCATGATCTCCAAAAGCAACTCATTCCATTTTCAGATAATAGCAGTATTAGAAATTTCTTAATTTGAACTAAACCCCATTGATTCTTTGTTCTTGACCTAAGAAAGCATACATTTAACCCCTTTCCCATGGATCAGTCCCTCAAATATTTAAAGACTGTTATCACATTCAAAATGCCAGATTATCATTTTATGCTTTTTATCATATATCATAATTTTAAGTTCCCTACCATCCTGGGGTCTCTCCACTGAATTTGGTCCTACTTACCAATGTTTTTCTCTTTTTTATTAACTTGATCAGATTGCTCTTATTACTGAATTAGTATTCTTGACTGAATTATAAAGGATAAACTACGTTTAAAAAAAAAAAAAAACTGCTGCATATCACTGAACCTTGGAAAGCAGGAAGTACCAAAGTCTGGACTCTAGGGTCAGAGTGGAAGTGAAACTGAAAGGTGGGGCTTTGTTAGCTCTGGCCACTCTCTCCTTGATTTGGGAAGCTAGAAAAACTGCATGGTTTCCATGGTGGTCCAGAGTGGTTTTCTAAAACCAACCTCTGATTTACTGACAGCTGAGATAAAAGATTCTCAGATCCTTTTCCTAGTCTCTGGACTTCTAGGGTCTTGTGAGCCATGATTAATTGCAGGTCTGCTGTGGCCTGGGCTGATCTGACTTCACCTATTATCACATTCTTACTGATAAGACCAGATTGGGCACTGATGGGTCATCAAATGTGATCTGTTTCTAAACAAAGAGAGGGATTTTCCTCAGCTAACTAAACAGAAATAAACGCGGAGCTTTATCTCGAAGCGAAAGTAAGAAACTACAAGATCCATGATCTTTGCCTCTGTACCCTGAATGAGTAAGCTAGTTTGAATTCTCCATATCTTTTCAAAACAGTAAAGAATATTTCTGTGGTTGCCAAGGCAGATTAGAGAGGGTAAGGGAAAGTTGGATTGAGAGTTTGGAAATAGCAGATGCAAACTATTATATACAGAATGGATAAACAAGGTCCTATTGTATAGCACAGGGAACTATATTTACTACCCTGTAATAAACCATAATGGAAAAAATATGAAAAATAATTTTTTAAAAAAGAATATTGCCAAAATACTTGTCAACTAATATGTAAGTAGGTAGATACAGTACAAACATAAAAGGTGATGATTTTTAAGAAAATACATAATAAAACATATTTGGAGTATTCTGGAAAGTATAAGAATTTTAAATACAGATTATACTTATTACTTTCAGTCTTAATATACTAGCCATGAAAGCTGGGGACTGGGCCATGTTGTCTACAGGTTCCTCTGAGCATTCTGCTTTAGAGGGCAAAAGAGAGCATTCAAATGGGAAGAATTTTTAAGAAATAAAAATGCTTTTATATGTTATTGCATTAGAGGATATCTAGCAACATTTGGTCCTTCTGTGGAAGAGATAATGCTAACAGTTACAAGAACCCGCCTTTATTGAGATTTGTGTCAGGCCCTGTGCTAAGGGTTTCAAGGTTTCAGGTATATTCTTGCTACTAACCCTCACAACAACCCTATGAAGGTAGGACTATTTTTGCCCATTTTACCCTGGAGGAGACTAACGCTTCAGTGAGGTTAAATGACTTATCTGAGAGCCCCTATCTAGTAAATGGTTGCCCTGAGATTTCAATCCAGGCAGCATGACTCCTAAGTTCATTATTTTTAACCTCTACAACAAATAGCATTTTTAAAGCTTTAAAAAAAAAAAAAATTGTTAGTCTGTTTTCTTTTAAGTGAATATAGATTCTAATTCTTAAAGGAAAACTAAAAGATGAATAGATAAATAACCAATTTATCTCTAAGACGGATGGGGATTTATGGCTGTTAAAAAAGTAGAACTTTCACTTCAAGGAAATGATAGGCTATCTAGCAGTGTGTGTTCCAGAAATACATTATAAACGCTCTGTAACAAGAGGCTTTGAGGGCAATGGGAATGGAAAGGAGAGAATGACATGCATTAGTAAAAGCATCCGCATTCATTATTCTGCACCAAGCTGATAATCTTTCCAAATTTGTTACTGTCGGTTCAGACACAAAGAATAGGAAACATACAAACCATTAATGATGCTCCATAATAATGCGCAACAAATCGAAGTGTCTTGCATATTACCTCCTCTTCTCAGAGTCAAAATCCTAAAGACGTATGTTATTAAAAAAAGTTGAGAGAACTAGTATCTGTAGCAGAAAAGTACAAATTATTAAATACAGAAATAGATTCTTTCTTATTTTTTGAAATGTAGCTTGAGTAGGATTCCATTACCTTGGCATTTGGTTCTATAGAAGCTGAACAACAGCTGCAGCCTTCTAGAGCTACATTGTCAGATCTTTCCTTGTTTAAACACTTAGCCCAATAGAATTTAGATGTAAGCACACATTTTATCAAGTGGAATACCCCAAGGATTCTCTGACAAGCAAAGATAAGAAGAAACCAATTTTCTACTTTCTTCAATTTAAAAGTTGGGACATAAGTCTTGTCCCTTGGTGACTGGACTGGATTCAGTTTCTAAACCTTTTGCCTTATCCCCATCATTCCACTGTATTTACTGTTCTTCACCTATTTTCTCTTTCCCAACTATATTCTCTTTTCCAAAATCTTTAAAATGTGTGACTCCTTGACTTCTCCCTTGCCCCGAGTCATTTTTCTCATTTCATTATTACTTTTGTTTCTCCCCTATAAAGGCTAGACAAGCATGTACCACAAGCTCAACTAGAAATGGAAGAGCTCACCTGAAAAATATCGTATTTACTTCCGATTATGACCAGAGGAATTGGAAATGGGTCAATTAATTCACGATCCTGTTAACAAACATATTTCATTGATTCACTGTAATTGTTTACTACTATGTATTCAGCAATTTCTATGACTTAGGTCGTTTTAAATCTGCCCCCAGTGTTAACATTGTTGGCTTGAGAGAGGTTGCTCCAGTATTTAATTTTTGAAGCTACATTTCTCAAGCATAAAACTAGAAATGACAATTCTCTAAGCTACCATATCATGTTCTGTTATTTTCTTATATGTTGCCTTCCTGTTTTTTTTAAAGTTATTTGTACTAACTGTTTGTTATAATAACATTTATACTGCATATATAGGAACCATAACTACCAGTTTTGTTTGATATTCCTTTTGTAAAACCACTCATATAAACTTTGGGCAATATAAAATACCTTTCTTAGTTTTCTAGATGATGACATTCCTGATTGTACATAAAAGACTTGTGTTACCATATTGCAACTTGATAGTTTAATTATCAGATGATAAAAAGATGCTGATTATGTGACAGACAATAAATGAATGTATAGAATGACAGTAAAGGCTGTTGGAACTCTATTCCTTGCTTAAAACTGTATTCTTATCTGGTCTTTGCCAGGTGACATTTGTACAACCTGGTTTTGTATCTTCATTTCACAGAGATTAAAAAATCAGTATCAAACTACTACTTTAAAACTCTGTTCCTTTTGATTGGTGTAATATGCCATAACAATCACGGTAGATGTCTAACGAGAAGACATATGAAATCTTTTTCCTTGTTTTGCTCTGAGGTTTTATTAAATTGCTGTAATTTTCCAGTGAACAGGTTCATCCACATCAAGTGAATTTCAACTCATGCATAAAAATCTAAAGAAATTGTTTGTGATGTTATCTTTAACTATGTGTGGGGCTAAGAATTCCAAGAATAATCCCAGCAGCAACTCACTGGATGGTCCTTCTGCATATTGCTCCACATCTTCTGTCTCATTTCAGAAGCTGCTTTAGAATTCTTCTTCCCCAGTTTCATTATCACTTTATCTATATTAAGTTTTGTGGCTTGCAACAGATTTTCCATGGTGGGCCAAAGGTCATTAGGTTTTGAAAGATCCAAAACAAGGACAATAGAAAATGTCCTAAAGAAATAAACACATCTTTCAGAAAAAAAAAAAAGACTCAAAATAATTACCATTTGAAACCCTACTATACTGAAATGTATTTTCTAAGAATAACACTATAAGGAAAAAAAAATGACAATTTTCTAAGAAAAATATGCCAAAATTATAGCCTTATTTATTCCAGTGCTTTCCCCTAGCAATATTTAAGTGTTACAACCAAACTTTTTGTTTGAACTAATAACCCAGTTCACATAATGTGCAATTGGATCCAACAGTGCCGTGTTTAGATTCGTTTTGCTGTGTGTTCCAAAGAAGGGAAGCAAAAATAATAATCACAGCAGCAGCAGCAATACAACAATGTAGTGAAGGAGAAGAAAACACTTGCTGATGGACCTTGCCTGGAGTCTACCTAGCTTATTTCCTCCTAACCCAACAAGACTTCCTGGAAAAGCTTACGATGGCCATTCTATGGATTAGAAATCTGAGGCACAGACTCAAATAGCTAATGAAACTGTAGAGCTGGTATTTAGACCCAGAACCACACGGTTTTCTGCTTGTACCCTGCTACCTCTCTGAAAGGCCTTGCTACCTCCCTTCTGGCCACTCACACACTCCATCACCATGACCACACGCACATGTTCATGTATATCAAACATAAATCTAAACTAAGCAACAAAAAATCCAATTTAAAAATGGGCAAAGAACTCCAATACACATTTCTGTATTTAAAGACATACATATGGCCAATAACACAGGAAAAGATGTCTGGTATTATCATTAGAGAAATGCAAATCAAAACCACAATGAGATACCACTTCTTGCCCACTCGGATAGCTACAATAAAAAATAAAAATAAAAAATCCAGAAAATAATAAGTGTTGGAAAGAACACAGAGAAATTGAAATCCTGAGGCATTGCCAATGGGAATATAAAACAGCAGAGTAGACAATGTGGAAAGCAGTACAGTTGTTCCTCAAAAAATTATAGGAGGATCCAGCAATTCCACTTCTGGGTGTTTTGACATCAGGGACTCAAACAGGTATTTGTATACCAATGTCCATAGCAGCATTATTCACAATTGCAAAAGAGTGGAAATGACCCAAATGTTCATCAATGGGTTAAGGGGTAAACAAAATGTGGTATATGAATACCATGAAATATTATTCAGCCTTAAAAAGGAAAGAAATTTTGACACATGCTACAACATGGATGAATCTTGAAAACATTATGCTGAGTGAAATGAACTAGACCCAAAAGGATGACTTCATTTACATGAGGTAGCTAGAGTAGTCAAATTAGAGAGACAGAAACTAAATGGTAGTTGCCAAGGGTTGGCAGAGGGGCAAGTAGGAAGTTATTGTTTACTGGGTACGGGTTCAGTTTGGGAAGATGAAACGCTCTGGAGAGGGGTGGTGGTGATGGTGCCTAAACAATGTGAGTAATACGGAATGTCACTAAACTGTACACTTAAAAATGGGTACAATGGTGGATTTTATGTTATTTTACAATAAAAAAACAAACACAAATCTAGGAGTATTACAGAGAATAGTTGTAATAAGTCTGTCCAGCCATAATCATGGGCCAATGTATCTTTGATCAACAGAGCAAACATTCTGCTAGCGGAAATAGCAAGGAAATATAATAGATGCTGGCCATAATACAGTCAAGTTATCTGGGCCTTCCTGGTGACTCAGTGCTAAAGAATCCGCTTGTCAAGGCAGGAGATGTAGGTTCAATCCCTGGGCCGGGAAGAGCCCCTGGAGAAGGAAATGGCAACCCACTCCAGTGTTTTTGCCTGGGAAATCCCATGGAAAGAGGTGCCTGGCAGGCTGCAGTCCATGGGGTCGCAGAAGAGTTGGAAAATTAGTGACTAAACAACAACAATTATTTTGTTTAGTTTGAGCAAATCAGCTATTTTGTGTAAAGCAAAACAATAGCTAAATTCTATACTATAGGTCTAAATCCAGAAAGTAGTCTTTTTAGACATTACCTAAGATTTTCTATAAAGTTATTATGCCATTAAATTGTCTAGCCAACCATATCTTTCATTTGAATAAGCTCAGAAACAGCTTTTCTTAATTATAATGTATGTGCATGTGTTTATATACATATAAAAGGAAACTAATTTTATTTTCAGAGTTTTAGCATGATTTATATTAAAAAAAAAAAAAAGACCATGGTCTAGCTTTTTTTTTTAACTGTGGTAAAATATATATAAAGTGTATCATTTTTTCCAAATGAAAATAACTTTGTTTTAACCAAAGGGAAAATGGATTATTCAACTTTTTTCTAAGATTAAAATTTATGTTTCCACTGCACTGTAAATACTTGTGTTCTTTTGCCTTCATAGCAAATGACAGCTAAAAAATTCTTTTATAAAATTCTACCTCTGAAAACAGGGAAGTGGACCACAGGAAATGCTCTCTTACAAATTATCTAAGGTCTATGGAAATGTTCAATGCATCTATAATTATTCTATGAACAGTTATTTTAAAGAAAAACAGTATCTAACAGCATTTGGTAAGGTTGCTGGGCTCTGTCCAACTCAAGGAAATTACATGTCGAATTAATTCCAGTCACAAAACACTCTGAGATTTGCGACTAATGAGGAGTGAAATGTTTTCCATGAATTCATCAACCACTCAGCAAGCTGCTTTGGACCCAGGCCTGTGGCGCCCCTGCCCTCTGTTCATTGTCACCCTGACCCCTCTTCTCTCCTAAGGCAAGATCCAGCTGCTCTGAGATTCCATGGAAAGAAGACCAGGAACTCACAAAGCAAGGCAGTGAAGAAACTGTGGAAAGATCTGGCTTCCTGCAGAAACCAGAATTTCTACAAGCCCATAAGGTCTAGAGAAGGGAAGTGAGGTAATACAGAAAGGTGACGTGACAACAGGGCCAGAACTGGAGCCAGCTCACAGTCTGGGAAGAGCTGCTCCCAGCTTTTTCACTCCTGTCTGCCTCAGGCCAGGCTGGCCGGCAGCTCTTGCTCCTTCAGCTGCTCCCTGCCCCAGTCATCTCCTCTCAGCCATACCACCATGAGTTGCCCTAATTCCCAGGCAGCTTCAATTATTTGTCTCTGTTTAAGGAGGACAAATGAGAACTACACAGCTGTAAAATCCCATGATTCTAAAAAATTATGTTGGGGGAAATGGTGGTTTTAAGTGAAAAAGCAAGATCTTAAATGTGTACACACAATACCTCATACCTGTACAACGTATATTGACAACACTGAAAACACTGAAAGAAATACCTTTGTATGTTGAGAATAGTCCTTTTTCATGTGATCGCAGATGCTTTTACTTTTCATGTACGTTTCACTATTTTTCCAAGTTTTCCTTATGAGCATAAAACATTTTTTGATAAGTAAAAGACACTAAATTTTATTTCTTTAAAAGAAAAAAAAAATCGCTGGACAAAGAAAGCCAACATTACTAGCTAGTTATGGAAAAACAATTATCCTGTTAACAAGAAAAAAATCTAAAGGTCTTAATGGTTGAAATTTGACAAATAATTGTCAAGCCCTTTGTATCTGGTCCAGCAGCAATGGTCTGTGTTAAACTCTGACAACAGTAAGATATTTCAGATTTTTAAATTTTGTTTTCTTTGGCTAAGATGAGTTCCCAGGAACACTGTGAGAAATGTCACAATTTTCCACATCTGATTTGGCCAACATGTGGGAATCATTCTCAGGAAAACACCGCCAAAGAGCTTGAGGTTTTCCCCCAGGTTCTTTTTCTTTAAGGTCAGCAAATAGACACTTTCTTCCTCTTCTAACTCACAAACTTTCATTGCATGAGGCTTTACTGGTGTGTGTGCATGCTAAGTCGCTTCAGTTGTGTCCAACTCTTTGCGACTCTATGGGCTGGAGCCCTCCAGGCTCCCCTGTCCATGGGGATTCTCCAGGCAATACTGGAGTGGGTTGCCATGCCCTCCTCCAGGGGATTTTCTTGACCCAGGGATCTAATCCGTGTCTTTTCTGTCTCCGACACTGGCAGGTGGGTTCTTTACCACAAGTGCACCTGGGAAGCCCCTCAGTGATATTAACATTAGTATTAAATTAGTATTAAATTCAAGTCTGTGTCAGTTGCTCAGTCATGTCTGACTCTTTGTGACCCCATGGACTGCAGCCTGCCAGGTTCCTCTGTCCATGGAATTCTCCAGGCAAGAAAGAAGACTGGAGTGGGTAGCCATTCCCTTCTCCAGGGGATCTTCCTGACCCAGGGACTGAATTCAGGTTTCCTGTATTGCCAGCACATGAGCCACCAAGGAAGCTATTAAATTTAAAGGAGACATAATATCCAGTTGCAGGAAAAATTCAGGGGCTGAATTAGTTCATGCTTGGATGGGTATTAAAAAGAATTGACTTTTCAGATTTATTTTTGAAGTATTTTTTTCCCAAGTGAATATATTGCCCAAGTGTTATTTGACATATTTTGTTTGCAGGCTTGCAAAATATGTTACTAGTAAGATGCCAACTATCTCACTTCACCACAGGCCAGAACCTTCAGTTCAGTTGAGTACAGTCACTCAGTCATATCCGACTCTTTGCGACCCCATGGACTGCAGCATGCCAGGCATCCCTCTCCATCACCAACTCCTGGAGTTTACTCAAACTCATGTCCATTGAGTAGGTGATGCCATCCAACCATCTCATCCTCTGTCATCCCCTTCTTCTCCCACCTTCAATCTTTCCCAGCATCAGGGTCTTTTCCAATGAGTCAGTTCTTTGTGTCAGGTGGCCAAAGTATTGGAGTTTCAGCTTCACCATCAGTCCTTCTAATGAATATTCAGGACTGATTTCCTTTAGGATGAACTGGTTGGATCTCCTTGCAGTCCAAGGGACTCTCAAGAGTCTTCTCCAACACCACAGTTCAAAAGCACCAATTCTTTGGCACTCAGCTTTCTTTATAGTCCAACTCTCACATCCATATATGACTATTGGAAATACCATAGCTTTGACTAGACAGACCTTTGTTGGCAAAGTAATGTCTCTGCTTTTTAATATGCTGTCTAGGTTGGTCATAATTTTTCTTCCAAGGAGCAAGCGTCTTTTAATTTCATGACTGCAGTAACCATCTGCAGTGATTTTGGATCCCAGAAAAATAAGTCTGTCACTGTTTCCACTGTTTCCCTATTTGCCATGAAGTGATGGGACCAGATGCCACAATCGTTGTAGTTTTCTAAGAGTTGAGTTTTAAGCCAACTTTTTCATTCTCCTCTTTCACTTACATCAGGAGGCTCTTTACTTCTTCTTCACTTGTGGTGTCACCTGCATATCTGAGGTTATTGGTATTTCTCCCAACAATCTTGATTCCAGCTTGTGCTTCATCCAGTGCAGCATTTCTCATGATGTACTCTGCATATAAGTTAATGAGCAGGGTGACAATATACAGGCTTGACGATTCTTTCCCTGATTTGGAACCAGAACCTTGGTTCTTTTAAAATCTCTGAGAGCACTACAGTTTAGGAACATAGAAAGGAAGTGAAGGTAAACCTTTAGCAACATAAAACTGTCCCTGTGAATTGTGATTCGCAAAAAACTCACGTTCATCCTGTGGCCTCCACTGGACACTTACTAGCCACTATTCCTCACTGGCCTCACTTACCGTAAGGTGTCACTTGTGATTGGTATGCTGATTAAATCCAGTAAAGATGTTCCTCCACCTAGCTCCCAAAAGTGAGCAATATCTTTTGGCTGAAAAAAAAACAGGTTTTTTTCATATTAATATTCTTTGATGTTTTTACATTTTAAATAGTTCTTATAGTTCATTAGCACCAGCCAGTAATAATTATGGATACAAGATATTACAGTCCTCAAGACCCTTTGTGGCAGTCAAAATTTTCTCCTTTATTGATCCCATCCCTCAAAATACACTAAAACATCTATTCCAAAGAACAAAGATGAAACATTAAGAATATACACGGGTACTAAATGCCCTAATTTAATAGAAGACATTAAACAGCACCCCAACTCTGTAAATATCACAGGTAGCAAGCACATTAGAAATAAAATTAACAAATTGAACACATTTGGAATTATCTTTGTGAAAACAGTTATAATTTTAGGTAGAAATAAAACAACTGAACGGGAAAACATCCTAATTGAGGGAGAAGACAGAAGCTTACACAATAAATCAGACATAAAGACAAGAGGAAACGGGGAGAACAGATGGGAGTCCGACCTGCAGATCAGGAATGGACTGAGCCTGACATCCCTGGGGACAGTGACAGGCTGGCGCTGGCAATATAGGCGGCAGGTGGGGGACATGGACCCTCTACAACTGCTTCCCTTTTCAGAGAACTCAAACTATAGGGGGACTAACAGGGCTGGGCAGCCAAGCAGCTTGGAAAAAAGACCATCTATTCCATGGCAACTGTCCTAGACTGCTGGCTAGCTGATGGCATTTCTTCTTCCCCCAGATATGAGAGCCTTTAAGATATTATGATTGTGTGAGGAGCTGACAAAGTTCTTCAATTTAGAACTCTTAGGAGACCTTCAATCTGAGAAAGGTGAATCTTCTAGAATGAATACAGAAAAGCCCAACTTGATAGTGTAAAGTTTAGCAGAAACAGGTGAAAAAGAAACCACATGAGTTTTTATGTGCCCAATACCATGAACTTGAAAGAGGCAATGTCATTACAGCAGTTTTAGATAAATATATTTTGCTTTTTGACAGGTTATCATCTCAATCATTGAAACTGTTTTGCAGTTGGTATTTGAATCTCTAATCTTTGTGGGGAAAAATAAGTTTTCAATGGACAATCTCTCTTGATTCACAACTGGATGAAGAAAAGCTTTTAGAGCTTTTCTCAAAAGTTAAGCTTATGAAAGTTGACTGAGAGTCTCCCACAACAAGGCTAAGCCTATTTCTAGGCTTATCACTCGTGCAAAAATTTATGTGATTCACAAAAATAAAGTTCTCCCACATCTCAATATATCATTTTTTCTTTTCAATTTCATAGTTTTAATAACCAAGTTGCACTGGTGAATCCAGGAAGCAGCAACAGACAATTTTAACTCTCTATACACTGTCTAATGATCAAACACTTGGACTGGATCAATCTATAAAAATCTACCTGTGTTATGGGAGTTATGGGACCTTCTTTATTCTAGATTGTTCTCCATACACATAACTTTATTTAAGAAATGACCTCTTCCTTATGGGAACACCAAAAGAGAATTCTACTTAGAATTTTTTATTCTCCTAACATACACTATAAGTTCTCCCTCTATCCTGAACAATTTCTAACTATCCTCTACAGATAAACTAACACAAGTGAAAATAGGATTATGGCCAGTTAGGGCCTGTGGTCTCAAATAGGATTACCAACTTTAAGATGTATTTGTAAAAATGCTAATAATTTGGATTTTAAGCAGTATATTTTCATAAATATCCAACAGGTCAAATGTATATTTTTAGCAGATTTTTTTGGGAAACAAGATACTCACAATGTTATTTTCATTTGAAAGAAGAAAATATGCCCAAAGCCTGTACACTGAAGTTACAGAGTAATCCTATTCAAGTATGTTAAGATATAACAAATGAGAAGGCCAAAATATGTTCACAGTTTGGGTGCTTCCTCTGTGCTGAGTTGCATTTGACTTTAAAAGTCTTACATAGCTAGGAAGTGTACTCCTGGATATGTTTACTGATTGTGGAAAAGATGGAAAATGTACTTTTCCATACACATGCAGAGCAACACCACCAAAAAGACACTCACTATGTTATGTCCTTTTGCTCTTCTTCCATACGTATATTCCAAAGCTAAGGTTGGTTTTGGTGGCTCATCCCTGTACAGTGAAGACAAGTATTATTACCATCATTTTCTTAAGCTATCATCTTACCTTATTTTTGCTTCTTAAAAACTTTGTTAGCAGAGAAGTTACACTGTGTATAACACATTGAGATAAAAATGATTAAGAATTTATACAAAAATTAAATAAGCCTTCAAAAAACATCTTAACAGACTTTAGTAGCAACTGCAGAGGTGAGTAATGGCACCTGCATGTAGTGGCAGCGCTCAGTGACACCACTCGGGGAGCAGAGAAGGAGCTGGCAGTGCTGGTGGCTGTGTCAGGGCATAAGCTCTCTGCATCCAGGCCACGTGGGAAGCAAGACAATAGGTTTATGCTCAACCTCAATGTGAGGAGCTGGGAACATAATGACTTTCAATTTAATTGAGACATCAATAAAAGATTTTTTATACAGTTCTCAACTGAAATCATAGCTCAAACTTGGGCATCATTTAGCTAATGAGAGCTGCAAACCAGCAAGACTTTCCTTAGCAAAACTTCCTGAAACATGTACCTTAACCTGGGGGCATGCTTCCACGGTAAAGAAGGCTAGAAGTACATAAAACAAATGGCAACAGGTACAGTCTGATGACCAATAATGTGCTTCAGAAGCATACCCATGAGCAGTTCAAAGACTATAATGTTCAAATTCTCATGAACTAGATAAAACTAAAGGTTTACATAGCAGAGTAGCATAGCCAAGACAAGTAAGTACTATCTATTACAGATTGAGTAACTATGTTAATTTCTTCCCCCAAATAAGGAAATCCATTATTAATCCTATATAATTTTTTTCTGCTTATTGTTGGTTCATCTTTATAGGAACATTGAACAGCCATAATATGGACTCACAAGAAGTAGAATATTTTGTTTAGGTTGCAAAATGGGAATATGCCTTTTAGATTCTAAGTTGCCTTACACAACAAGAATAAGCAAAAATGGATTCTAAAGTTTAATATAACACTTACCTGTCAAGACACCTTAGAATAATAGTAGTCTTTCCCTAGGAATTCAAGAAGAAAGAATACTATGTTAATGTCATCCACATGTAAAATTTTATTATTGTTCATAATTGTGGCCCAAAATAGCTTTTAATCACTTGAATGATAAATTACCTGGAAACTAGAAACTTTCAGAATTGCTCCTAAGTTTGATAAGTGGAAAAAGTTAACTGTCAACTTTCCATCAGAGTGTAACTACACTGCTATTATTATAATTATAAAGTACCACAGATGACAAATACTAGAAAATCAAACCTTATTTTAGTGGTCAACTTGGCAGCTGTCTTAAATTTTCTCTCTACTCGTTAATGCTAATTACTGGTTAAGCTGATGATTAGTGTCTTCTAAAATGTTTTAATTCCAATTTGTTGAAGTGGAAATAAAAAAGGATAACACACAAATATAGGACATGTTGAAGATATATTCCAAGTAAGAATCCAGATACTGGTTACAATACTTTTTTTGGTTTGTCTGATTTCTAGAAGATATACATTAAATTTCTTTTTAGGAGTCAGGAAATAGAGGTTCTGGTCCCATCTCAGCCGCTAATCATGAAACTTAACCTCACATCTGAGCCAGGGACTGATTTAGTGGTTTAAGTCACTGTTTTTTGTTTTTTTTTTTTTAACAGTGAAGCTTTACTTTTTTAAGACAACTTTTTACAGGAATATAAATAAATGAACAGCAGGGAAATTTACCAAAGGAGACCTTTAGGATTCAAAGAAAGCAGTTTAGAAAACTCTGGAACACCAAAAACACAGATTATTTCACTATATATGTGTCTTTTAAAGCCAAGGAACCTACAATACTTACCCCTAAAAAGATAAATTGTGACTGCAAATTACATCTGGGCTATGATTAAACTGAATGACTTTTTGGTAGTAAGATATATAAATAAATAACTGGAATAGTACTAAAAAACACATAATTGAAAGATATTTATTGGTAGGTGTTATATCAAAGTGAAAGATCAGAAACAATCTAAATTTTCCAAATAGGGGACTGACTAAATTATGACCACCAACATAATGAATAACATGCAGATCATAGCAATAATGTAGGAATAGACATATTGACCTAAATCAAATCCCTTATGATTATACAGTGGAAGTGAGAAATAGATTTAAGGGACTGGATCTGATAGAGTGCCTGATGAACTGTGGGCGGAAGTTTGTCACATTGTACAGGAGACAGGGATCAAGACTGTCCCCAAGAAAAAGAAATGCAAAAAAGCAAAATGGCTGTCTGAGGAGGCCTTACAAATAGCTGTGAAAAGAAGAGAAGCAAAAAGCAAATGAGGAAAGGAAAGATATTCCCATTTGAATGCAGAGTTCCAAAGAATAGCACGGAGGGTAAGAAAGCCTTTCTCAGTGATCAATGCAAAGAAACAGACAAAAACAATAGAATGGGAAAGACTAGAGATCTCTTCAAGAAAATTAGAGACACAGATGGGCTCACTAAAGGACAGAAATGGTATGAACCTAACAGAAGCAGAAGATATTAAGAGGTGGCAAGAATACACAGAAGACTACAGAAAAGATCTTCATGACCCAGATAATCATAATGGTGTGATCACTCACCTAGAGCCAGACATCCTGGAATATGAAGTCAAATGGGCCTTAGAAAGCATCACTATGAACAAAGCTCGTGGAGGTGATGGAATTCCAGTTGAGCTATTTCAAATCCTGAAAGATGATGCTGTGAAAGTGCTGCACTCAATAAGCCAGTAAATTTGGAAAACTCAGCAGTGGCCACAGGACTGGAAAAGGTCAGTTTTCATTCGAATTCCAAAGACAGGCAATGCCAAAGAATGCTCAAACTACTGCACAATTGCACTCATCTCACACGCTAGCAAAGTAATGCTCAAAATTCTCCAAGCCAGGCTTTGGCAATACATGAACCGTGAACTTCCAGATGTTCAAGCTGGTTTTAGAAAAGATCAAATTGCCAACATCCGCTGGATCATGGAAAAAGCAAGAGAGTTCCAGAAAAACATCTATTTCTGCTTCACTGACTATGCCAAAGCCTTTGACTATGTGGATCACAATAAACTGTGAAAAATTCTGAAAGAGATAGGAATACCAGACCACCTGACCTGCCTCTTGAGAAATCTGTACGCAAGTCAGGAAGCAACAGTTAGAACCGGACATGGAACAACAGACTGGTTCCAAATAGGAAAAGGAGTACGTCAAGGCTGTATATTGTCACCCTGATTATTTAACTTATATGCAGAGTACATCATGAGAAACACAGGACTGGAAGAAACACAAGCTGGAATCAAGATTGCTGGGAGAAATATCAATAACCTCAGATATGCAGATGACACCACACTTATGGCAGAAAGTGAAGAAGAACTCAAGAGCCTCTTGTTGAAAGTGAAAGAGGAAAGTGAAAAAGTTGGCTTAAAGCTCAACATTCAGAAAACGAAGATCATGGCACCTGGTCCCATCACTTCATGGCGAATAGATGGGGAAACAGTGGAAACAGTGTCAGACTTTATTTTTTGGGCTCCAAAATCACTGCAAATGGTGACTGCAGCCATGAAATTAAAAGACACTTGCTCCTTGGAAGAGAAGTTATGACTAACCTAGATAGTATATTCAAAAGCAGAGACATTACTTTGCCAACAAAGGTCCGTCTTGTCAAGGCTATGGTTTTTCCAGTGGTCATGTACGATGTGAGCGTTGTACTGTGATGAAAGCTGAGTGCTGAAGAATTGATGCTTTTGAACTGTGGTGTTGGAGAAGACTCTTGAGAGTCCCTTGGACTGCAAGGAGATCCAAGCAGTCCATCTTAAAGGAAATCAGTCCTGGGTGTTCGTTGGAAGGAATGATGTTGAAGCTGAAACTCCAATACTGTGGCCACCTGATGCAAAGAACTGACTCATTTGAAAAGACCCCGATGCTGGGAAAGATTGAGGGCAGGAGGAGAAGGGGACGACAAAGGATGAGATGGTTGGATGGCATCACCAACTCAATGGAGATGAGTTTGGGTAAACTCCAGGAGTTAGTGATGGACAGGGACCCTTGGACTGCAAGGAGATCCAAGCAGTCCATCTTAAAGGAAATCAGTCCTGGGTGTTCGTTGGAAGGAATGATGTTGAAGCTGAAACTCCAATACTGTGGCCACCTGATGCAAAGAACTGACTCATTTGAAAAGACCCCGATGCTGGGAAAGATTGAGGGCAGGAGGAGAAGGGGACGACAAAGGATGAGATGGTTGGATGGCATCACCAACTCAATGGAGATGAGTTTGGGTAAACTCCAGGAGTTAGTGATGGACAGGGAGGCCTGGCGTGCTGTGGTCCATGAGGCTGCGAAGAGTCAGACACACTGAGAAACTGAACTGAACTGAATTGAACTGAGACACATTGACACAGTAAGACATGCATAATAGATTACCATGACCCTATTTTCCATTAAAAATCTTCTCTTCCTTGAGATGCATATACATGCACATACAGATAGAGAAACAAACAGAAATCCAGAGAGACATCACGTGTTAATAGTAAATGTTTCCAGGTGATAACTTTATAGGTAATTTATTTTCTAAAGAAAATCAGGATTTTTAAATTATCCTACACTTTACATGTATCACATGTAGTGTATTTTTAACTTTTTTAAATAATGAGGACTATGACACCTAAATATAAATATATTCAATGTGCAGGAAAGTATACAGAATTACTGTATTTTAGAATTGGTAGGAATCTTAGATAATATCTAGCTAATCTTCTCTTGTCTGGGGAGGCCTTACAAATAGCTGTGAAAAGAAGAGAGGCGAAAAGCAAAGGAGAAAAGGAAAGATATAAGCATCTGAATGCAGAGTTCCAAAGAATAGCAAGAAGAGATAAGAAAGCCTTCTTCAGCAATCAATGCAAAGAAATAGAGGAAAAGAACAGAATGGGAAAGACTAGAGATCTCTTCAAGAAAATTAGAGATACCAAGGGAACATTTCATGCAAAGATGGGCTCGATAAAGGACACAAATGGTCTGGACCTAACAGAAGCAGAAGATATTAAGAAGAAGTGGCAAGAATACACGGAAGAACTGTACAAAAAAGATCTTCATGACCCAGATAATCATGATGATGTGATGACTAATCTAGAGCCAGACATCTTGGAATGTGAAGTCAAGTGGGCCTTAGAAAGCATCACTACGAACAAAGCTAGTGGAGGTGATAGAATTCCAGTTGAGCTGTTTCAAATCCTGAAAGATGATGCTGTGAAAGTGCTGCACTCAATATGCCAGCAAATTTGGAAAACTCAGCAGTGGCCTCAGGACTGGAAAAGGTCAGTTTTCATTCCAATCCCAAAGAAAGGCAATGCCAAAGAATGCTCAAACTACAGGTGATGGACAGGGAGGCCTGGCGTGCTGCGATTCATGGGGTCTCAAAGAGTCGGACACGACTGAGTGACTGAACTGAACTGAATCTTCTCAAATTCTCATGGTTCCATAGCAGTGATTTAAATTATTTTTATTATAATTTCATATTAATGTATAAGACTACCTGGTGGAATTTCAAATAAAAACAAAACTCAGCTCTGGGCACTGAAATCACCTTTTAGATTATCATTAAAATAACAATCCAAATTTTAAAAATTCACTAGTAAACTGTTCCCCTTTGAGAAAGCATCCACAGACTCCTGGGTTTCCAAGTCCAAGAAGCACTGACATAGTACAAGTTCACTGACTGACTATCAGAATGAATCTCACATTCCCTTCCATTACATCCATCACAGCAGAAGTCCAGCCTCCCTCTGACTTGTCATCCTTGCAACTCTAATTCCATAATCCTTTTACATATCCCTTCATTGGGCACAATAATCTCCTCCCATCTAAAATCCAGCTGCCCTGAGTCCTCAACTTCTTTCTCAGAACATTCTATTTGTTGGCCTGCACTAACATATGACTATCTCTTGAACACTTCCTCTGCCGTTCTTCATCACCCCCACACACTTCAGGGCCCTCTCTGCTCTCCAGTGCCACCTAGAGGCTATTACTCTACTTCTCTCCTCTTGCAGGAATCTTAAGAGGCTTGTATCAGCCTACCCTCTTGGTTGTCATCTCTTCTGGCTCTTGCTTTTTCGATGATCCAGCAGATGTTGTCAATTTGATCTCTGGTTCCTCTGCCTTTTCTAAAACCAGCTTGAACATCAGGGAGTTCACGGTTCATGTATTGCTGAAGCCTGGCTTGGAGAATTTTGAGCATTACTTTACTAGCATGTGAGATGAGTGCAATTGTGCAGTAGTTTGAGCATTCTGCAAACTGTACCACTTCCAAAATCACATGCACAAACAACACATTCTCTAAAGCCTACCCTCTTGGTTGTCATCTCTTCTGGCTCTTGCTTTTTCGATGATCCAGCAGATGTTGTCAATTTGATCTCTGGTTCCTCTGCCTTTTCTAAAACCAGCTTGAACATCAGGGAGTTCACGGTTCATGTATTGCTGAAGCCTGGCTTGGAGAATTTTGAGCATTACTTTACTAGCATGTGAGATGAGTGCAATTGTGCAGTAGTTTGAGCATTCTGCAAACTGTACCACTTCCAAAATCACATGCACAAACAACACATTCTCTAAGCACTTTTTTCAGAACTTTACTTTTTTCAGCTTTACTGAGAGGCCTCCAAAGTCCATACGTCCTTATGGGACACAGACCAGACACGTAAGTGTGCTCTGGCTACTTGGGCACTGGCACTGCCTGGTAAAGATGTGGTCTCATTGACACAGAAGTTAGTTCCTGACTAACTTCTGTTAACATGCCCTTCATGTCCTTAACATGAAGCACAAAACAAAATAGTATCATATATACAACAACTATCTCTATTATATATATATGCTGCTGCTACTGCTAAGTCACTTCAGTTATGTCCGACTCTGTGCGACCCCAGAGATGGCAGCCCACCAGGCTCCCTCGTCCCTGGGATTCTCCAGGCAAGAACACTGGAGTGGGTTGCCATTTCCTTCTCCAATGCATGAAAGTGAAAAGTCAAAGTGAAGTCGCTCAGTCGTGTCCAACTCCCAGCGACCCCATGGACTGCAACCTACCAGGCTCCTCTGTCCATGGGATTTGCCAGGCAAGTGTACTGGAGTGGGGTGCCATTGCCTTCTCCTAAAAACCCTTATATCTTATCATAATTCAAAAAATGAAAGACATCCCAATGCCCCCCACCTCATCCCCAGTCCAAGTGGCTGTATTTAGGGGAAAACTGGCCCTGGGCCAGCAGACAGACCCCCAAGCAGATCAGATCTTCTAGTACTGATGAGTGCACGGCATTCCAGCCACGATTATATATATATAAGATTATATATATCATAAGATAGTCCCCAACTTAGGATAGTTCCATTTATGATTTTTTGACTTCATGAAAGTGCAAAATTGATATACACTCAGGAGAAGGCAATGGCACCCCACTCCAGTACTCTTGCCTGGAAAATCCCATGGACAGAGGAGCCTGGTAGGCTGCTGTCTATGGGGTCGCAGAGAGTCGGACATGACTGAAGCGACTTAGCAGCAGCAGCAGCAGTAGAAACTGTACTCTTCCCAGGCTAGTGATACGTACTAATAAACTCTTCCTGTGATGGTAGGCAGCAGCAGTGAGCTGCAGCTCCCAGTCAGCCCCTCAATCATGAGGGGAACAACCAGTACACTTACAACAATTCTGTTTTTCCCTTTCAGTATGTTATTCAATAAACTGCACAGGATATTCAACACTTTATTATAACATAGGCTGTGTGCTAGATAACTTGGCTCAATTACAGGCTGAGGTAAATATTCTGAGCACATTTAAGGTAGGCTAGGCTAAGCTATCGGAAGATTCCCTGGAGGAGGGCATGGCAACTCACTCCAGTATTCTTGCCTGAAGAATCCCATGGACAGTAGCCTCGTGGGCTACAGTCCATGGGGTTGCAGAAAGTTGGACATGACTGAAGTGACTTAGCACACAAGCATGTAGGCTGAGCTATGACATCGGTTAGGTCAGATCTGTTAAATGCACTTTTTGACTGACAATATTTATGGGGATATAACCCCGTCTCTGGGGTTGCACAGAGTCGGACATGACTGAAGTGACTTAGCAGCAGCAGCAACCCCACCGTAAGTCAAGGAAGGTCTGTAATATAAACCCCAAATAGGATGAATATCAGCATCTTGGATCTGCAAGTCTTGACCTTTTTTAGACAGTGTCACCAGCAATTCTGTGTCTCTGGCCAGAACTTTGTAATCCAAGCAAAGCTGCATGAAGATATGATACATCTGTTCCTGCTCTGTATGGCTACTTCCAAACCCTTTTTGCATCCCTGGCTAAACAACAGAAACTTACAGTGAGTGGGACAGGGTCTCTGGCTACTAAAGTGTTCTGATGGATATGCTGTTCTTTTCCGCCTTATTTTTCACAACAATAAATAACCCTTTGAAACCCTGTGACAGACATCATTGAGTGTGTTAGTTGCTCAGTCATGTATGACTCTTTGTGACCCCACAGACTGTAGCCCACCAGGCTCCTCTCCATGGAATTCTCCAGGCAAGAATACTGGAGTGGGCTGTTATTCCTTTTGCCAGGGGATCTTCCCAACCCAGAATTGAACCCTGGTCTCCTGCACTGTAGGCAGATTCTTTACCATCTGAGCTACCAAAATTCAATTATTCTTTAAATGAAATTCTTAAAAGTGAAGTAACTGAATTTAAAAAATGAATATTATTTAAGATAATGCTTTATTGACTTAGATGCTGAGTTAGATATTTAAATGGATCCTGGCTTTTATACTCAGTCGAGGTGGAAGAACTTAATATTGTCAAATTATGAAATAAAAATATAGTTTAAATGTTTTAAATATATTTACTACTATAATTTTTCCTAGATCAATTCACACTAAATATGGTATTGTTGTTCAGTTGCTAAGTCATGTCCAACCTTGTGACCCCATGGACTGCAGTGTACCAGGCTTCCCTGTCCTTGACTATCTCTTGGAGTTTGCTCAAACTCATGTCCCTTGAGTTGGTGATGCCATCCAACCATCTCATCCTCTGTTGCTCCCTTTTCCTCCTGGCCTCAATCTTTCCCAGCATCAGGGGCTATTCCCTGAGCTGGCTCTTCACATCACATGGGTAAAGTATTGGAGCTTCAGCATCAGTCCTTCCAATGAATATTCAGGGTTGATTTCCTTTAGGATTGACTGATTGGATCTCCTTGCCGTGCAAAGGATTCTCAAGATTTTCTCCAGTACCACAATTTGAAAGCATCAGTTCTTTAGCGCTCAGCATTCTTTATGGCCCAACTCTCACATCTATACACAACTATTGGAAAAATCATAGCTTTGACTATATAGACCTTTGTAGGCAAAGTGACATCTTTGCTTTTTAATATGCTAAGTTTATTATAGCTTTCCTTCCAAGGAGCAAGTGTCTTTTAATTTCAATGACTGCTGTCACCATCTGTAGTGATTTTGGAGCCCAAGAAAATAAAATCTGTCACTGCTTCCACTTTTTCCCCATCTATTTGCCATGGATCAGATGCCATTATCTTAGTTTTCTGAATGTTGAAATATGGTATTAGCTAAGTATAAATTTAGCTCATTAACTTCAATGGTTCCATGACCATGAATTTGCACAAAATGTCTAAATATTATTTTCAAAATGTAATTATCCTAATATTAGGTGATAAAAACAAAAATAACTTATTTTATATGTAAAATTCTTTCACCTGGATATTTTCCAATCATGTCTCAGTGAGAACATTAATGTTATAGTCAACATTCTTCTTAACTAACTTCCCCTTATGGTACACAATACTTAAATTCCTCAAAAGATATAATGTGGTATTCTATGTGGAATTACCTCTCTGTTGATCTTAAGGGTTGCTAAACCTGTGCACACATCAACCCATGGATTTTGGCTGACTTCTGCTAATCTGTGTGGAGATAACTGACATTACTAGAGGAAGAAATGACAAACAGATTTTATCTCAACTGCCAACACTTTCCTGGAATACTATAGATCAGATGTCATCTTCAGGATTAGCAGAAAAGGGAAGCATAATTGATAAAATGTGTGTAGAAGATGTGTGCCTACTATTTTCTATCCCTTACAGAACCATGGAAAGGATCTGATGATAACCAGATCTTAGACAATGGAGAACTGGAAAATCAAAAACATGGAGGTCTAAATAGCTTCCTTTCCTCTTTTCTGCCACCTAGAGATTGAGGTTTAGGGTGAGAAAATAAGCTCTGGGAAGTGAAAGACTAGTCAGTGATAAAGTTTTCTGAGCCACAGCCTAAGAATACTAGCATGATCAACCCTTTGAAAAAATTTTTTCTGCAATCTTTATTTTTTCCTTTTCCATTATGGTTTATCATGGGACACTAAGTACAGTTCCTGTGTGATACAGTAGGACCTTGTTGATCCATTCTGTATATAATAGTTTAAACAGAACGACTATACCTTGATAAGAGGTGAAACATATGTCAGGAGGATCAGATGATCATGCCTAAAAACCTGACAATCAAATGAGATTAGAGAAAACAAGAGAGAAAGGTCCAGATAAATGGAGATGTCATTAGGTATGACATTAAGAAAAAAATTTTAAGAGAATAATGGAAGAGGGTCCATGTAATTCACAGAACAAAGCAGCTGAGACAAGGCCTTAGAATAATACAGCCACAGATGCAAAACTGTGCAAGTAATAATAAGTGCAATATTATCACAGAAAAACAAAATGACCTCATATATATGACCAAAGCCTGTGGCATGAGTAAGTATACTATATCACTGTAAAGAATAAAAAAAGGAGGAAAACTGCAGCACACTTTGTGTATTTGTATGGTAACTGACAAATATCCAGGGGTTGGCAGCATAAACAAATGCATTTGGATGAAAATAATGAACACATGAAACTTGTGACAGTATACAGGAGATTGCAGCCTGACCATATGCTGTCTAATGGCACACATCACAAGAGGAATAACGATAAAGTATAACTGTGTAGGGGATATCAACTATTCAAGATAGTGTCTAACTCAGTTTGAATTGAGTTTTCAGTCACTCCTAAAAGAGACAATAACAGACTCACACAGAAACTAGGGTTAGAGAGAGGTTAAGTGACTCATTCCAACCTAGAATTCTATACCTAGATAAACTTTCAATCCAGAGTGAGAGAGAAATAAAGATATTTCACATGTGTAAGGTCTCAAAAATTTTACTTCCCATGTATACTTTCCCAGGAAACTACAAAAGAATGTACTCCACAAAGACATATTTGAGTAAACCAAGAAAAAAGAAGACACAGGATCTGGGAAACTGGAGCTCCAACACAAAGATGCAAAGGGAATCCCCAAGACGTTAGGGAGGGACACTAGCCATGCAGCCACTTGTGAAAGAGATACTTAAGTTAACCCTAAATACTGATTTAGCTCAAAATGACAACCACAGGTTACTGGTAGTGCAAGTGTGAGAGAGATGTGGAAGTAAATAGTCTTCCATCAGAGACTCAACAGGTAATGTCTAACATTGTGTTTATGGAAATAGCCCATAAACACATTATTCAGAAGTAAAGAAGTACAATTATAGAAGACACAGTAAAAGATATGAAAGTGGTGGCTTGGAGGAGAGATTCTGAACTGTACAGAGGTTATTTTGCTTTACACACCTTTGGATAATCTTTTGGATAATTTTTTTAAAAAAATGTTGTGTATTTTATTTTTCTGCTATGCCAAGTGCAGAAATATGATTGTTTCCTTTCTCAAATAACTTTTCCCCAAAGTTTAACACTTCTTTGTTTTTTATTTGCTTAGTCTTTGTATGTACCTTTTTTTTTTTTTTTTGCCATAGCCATGCCGCCTGCAGGATGCCAATTCCAGACCAGGGATTAACTCATCCTGTTGGCAGTGAAAGCAGAAAGTCACCCCACTGGACTGCCAGGGAATTTCCTGTAGCTTTCCACAGTTATCTATTGCTACACAGTAAATTAATCCCAAATTTATCAAGTTTTAAAACAATAGCCATTATTTCATCCAGTTTCTCAGAATCTGGAATCTGAGAGTACCTTAGTTGGATGGTTCTGGCTTAAGAATTTTCATAAAGTTGTAGTCAAGATGTCATTTGGGACGAAAGTTATCTCTTGGCTCAACTGAACTGGAGAATCATTTTCCAAGCTCCTTAACATGGTTGCTGGCTAAAGGCAATCGGTTCCTTGCTGGCTCTTGGCCACAGGCCTTAGTTCTTTGCCATGTGGACTGGGCCTGCATACAACATGGCAGCTTGCTTCCTCCAAAGTGAAAGATCAAAAGTGAGAGGTTACTTAAGACAGGCTGCCTTGTGAAAGAGAGCACCCCCATTGTTGGAAATATTCAAACCTAGACTATACAACCACTGTCTGGAATGGCTCTCGACCTTTTGATGAGGTACTAGAACCCTGGGGAAACCTAATTTCCCATAAAAAAACAACAGTGCACACACACAATTCTGCATACCTTTCTAGGGAGCTCATGGACCCCAAAAAGTAATTCCATGGATCCCAGGGTAAGAATCCCTATTGCGGAAGACCAGACTATCTCCAGGGTTCTTTCCATTTCTGTGACACTAGTTTAAGATAAGTGAAAGTAAATGTATTATACTCTATATGGTTCATGTTTTTTATATATGCTTTTTGTAGTTATACAAGTCACCTATAAATATGACCATTAGAATAGTATTTATGGTGCTTTTGTGCAAACTGGGAAAAGACGACTCCTCTGGGCTGTCTAGTCAGAAACAAGTACCCCTTCCTCTGGGCTCCTATGGCCAAGGTCAGGACACACCACTTGACAAGAAGAGGCAGGTTGCGTGTGTTAGTTCCCACCCTTCCATGAGCAGGGCCCAACCAGATTTAAAGTAACCAGCAGGCTGGAGCTTGGTCATCTGGTTAGAGTTGAAATACCTAAATTTTTCCAAAGTAGTAAAGTAAATGTTACCATTGGCTATTAAATCATCACAATGCTTGTGGTGAAAAAAATACGAGCAAATGCATTACCCCACTTTTACTGCCAATGAAGAAAACAGACTTTTCTCCAATTTCAACCCCATCACCTTCACTTCCACCACTTCTCCGTTCTTCCACTTCAGCTTTTGCAATTTCCCAGAGAGTTTCACTATATGAGAGAAAGATAACCAAAATTCAGAAAAACAAAAAGAATCCTTACAAAATTTCTCTCCAGCTCACAGAAATTTCATTTCAATCAGTTATAAAACAAACCAGTATCATTTGTGGGGGAGGACAATGAGCTGGTAAAACTTTGGAGGATTAGTCATTTTCTGTGTACTAGATGGAAGAAGAAAATGATAAGCAGAGCCTTTACTGCCAAGATGTGAAGTTGTCTTATTTTGGGACTTCCGGCCAGGGCTGAAAGCTGTATGTGTTAGCCTCTCGGACACACATGAAGGTACAATGCCTTTTGGAAACAAACAACTGGAAAACCACCAACATTTAGGAAAAGGGAGAAACATGTAAAACCAGTTTACCACATAACTTTTGCTACCTGAAATAGTTTTAGTTTTTTAAAATTATACATTTTTTGGCTCAAGGTTCCTTTTTTTAAATATAAAGAAGGGAGAAAATCACCTAAAATTCCTTTTGAAAATCATCCTTTCATTCACCTCTCTACACAGATTTTTTTTTTTTTAAGTAAAGCCTAAATAAATTATGGAGTACTGAACTAGAAAATATGAGTAAGATTTCATGTTTTATCCACCTGAATCTACTACTTTCTGCATAGAGAGTATGCCAACTTGAGTAAATTACCTAACCTCTTTGGATCCTTCATTCAACAAATATTTAGTGAGCACCTAGTATACTCACATTTCTGTGCTAGTCCCCAGGCTCACTTTTGTTTCTTCTTCTCTAACTACTGACTAAAAAACACCAACTTCATAGGACTGCCATGATTGTAAAATGTGATAATTCATTTAGGTTGGGCCTGGCCTATATATAATCACCTAAAATTAGTCAGTGTTTATAATTATTATTTTTCAAGAACCAGGAATGGAAAAGGGGGGTCTGAACTAAAATTCACACATTTACTTCACAGGTGAGCCCCTAAGAACTCAGTCTGGACCTTGTTTGCTCTTCAATTACACCCATTTCTTCATAATGTGATTATCTCCTTTCCAAGTTCTCAGCAGTAAAGAGAAAGAGGTGTTGTAACTGTTTACGGTGACGGGAAGCTTAAGGTTCATAAACTCAAGAGAGATCACACAGCCCATCCACAATACGAAAAAAAAAAACACACCCAGAAATCTCGGCTCTGTGATGGACTCCAGTACCCCCCTCTCTCCCTGATGTCTTTACAAGTCGTTAAGGGAAGTTTTAGGCATGATCTTGAGAACAAGTAACTAAAATAAACATCAGAGAAGAGTTAAAATGTATGTGATAGGTGATTAAAATCCCACTCCGTTCCCTTAAAATGTGACCTTACATTTTTCAGTGTCTTCACTAGTTTCCCCTCTTATTTTTGTCGTAAACCCCTGCACCCGGACAGGAGGTCCCTGAGGAAGCGGGTTTGTGGTCTGGCTCACCGCCTGAAACCCTGTTCCTAGAACATTCCCGGGCCCTCAAAAAACTTTTTGAAGAAATGAATGATTGGAGTTGAATCATCTTTCACCATCTCTTAACTTTTCCACCTCTGGAACTTTTCTACTTGCTTTTGGCAGAATCCATACTCTCACGGATAGTGCCTTGACAAACCTACAATGGGACTCGCTGTAACTCCTCTCCCCACATAAATTAGTGAGGCAGCGGCCTCTCCCTCCACCGCCGCTCCCCGCCTCCACCCCATCCAGGCTGAGTTGGGAAAGAAGGGAGGCTCTCGAGGGTTGCATAAACCAGGCTCAAGCAGGGTTGCAGGGATACCTGGGCATCGTGGCTTGGCCGCCCGAGCGTCCTGGTCGCCGCGTGAGGCCCAGCCTAGAATCAGCCGCAAGGCGAACTCGGAGAGAACCGGGTTGGGTATTGCGTTGCCATGGTAGCTACGTCACAACGTGGTTGCGTGCAGAGTAGAGGCATCATGGGAAAGGTAGTTTTCACCGTTCTTTTCTCGTCTCAGCTTCAGCCGTTTTTCGATGGGAGAGGAGACTCGTGGCGGTAAATCTGGGACTTAAAAAACTCTGGGCCGGAAGTGTTCTTTTATTTAAAACATATTCTCCTGAGTACCGACTATTTATATGCCAGGGGCCTCTATCTTCAATTACTTTTCTCTTCCCAGTAACAGTGATTTGGGAGTAGAGGAGGAAACAATCTCCTGAGCTGTTTTCTAGTGATTTACTAGAGACAAAGATTTTAGTATTTTCCAGCCTTCTGTTTGTTTGGTTGTTTCAGATTTTGTAGAATAGCACATCGTTTGAAAGTGAGAGAAAATATTAGTCGCTTAGTCGTGTTCGACTCTTTGCGACCCCACGGACTTTAGCCCGCCGGCCTTCTCTGTCCATGGAATTCTCCAGGCAAGAAAACTGGAATGGGTAGCCATTCCCTTCTCCACGGGATCTTCCTGACTCAGGGATCAAATCCTGGCCTCCTGCACGGCAGGTGGATTCTTTACCATCTGAGCACCAGGGAAGCCCAGCACATTGTTTATTAATAAGTTAATAAAGCAAATGCATCTCTGTAATACTTCATTTACTTACATCCAAGTCAATAACAAACTCTGAGTTATTAATATTACTATATGACACACAAACTAATTAAAGGAAGCCAAAGATATAAATTATCGCAGAGAGGTACGATTTACACGAGAATAGTGACTAGGCCTAAGGAGTTGATGAAACTTCATGGCAGTGAATGTTTGATCTGTCTTGAATGCTGACCCAGGCGCTCTAGCCCAAGATGAGCTGACTGTTGGAAGGAGAAATTTCCCTCTACTGTTCTGTCATTTGCTTAGTCTCTATTGCGTGATGTTCAAGAATATGAATTTTGGAGTAAGATAGTTTGAAGTCCTGACAGCCACACTAAGTTGCCACCAGGGTAAATTACTCAATTTCTCTGAGCCTCAGCTTCCAATCCGGTAAAGCAGGAAAAAAATTATGACTTTTAAATAAGATAAATATATGTAAAACATAATTTATGTGTGTCTGAAACACTGTTTTAAGTGCTTAATACCTGTTATGGTAAGTGGCTGATCAGCAGCTTTGAAGAAACACAAGGAAATGAAGCAGATGGAAATAAAAGGCATTAACTTCCAATAAAATCTTTGGGGACAAACTTTTCCCAATATTTAGGTGCATTTTGGAGACACAGAAGACTACAGTTACAAACAGGAAGGGAAGTAATGGAGGGGAGTTCAAAAGAGAAAGGATGATAGCAAGGGAGGCTGATACATCATGGAGTCAGCATCTATTATATATCCTGGAGCCAGCCCACCTATAAACTCACAAACTGATGAGGGACAAACTGTGATAAATCATGACGGCTGGGGTTCTGGAACTTTATATGCCTTTTGCATGTTAGTTGGGAAGCCCTATTGCTATGGATAACAATAATGGCAGCTAACATTTTCCCAAATGTTTTCTGTGGACTAGGCACAGTATTAGCAAGTTAAAGTTATAATGGCTTGGATCACTGGGATGGGTGGTTGAAGGAGTGAGTATGGTAACCAGGTGAAGGTTATCTGCCTGGGCCCTAATCACTAGCATTGATTCAGGAGTGAGTCACTTGATTCACCTTGATCTAATTAAGATGAATTCTGTTTTCTATCTTTTTGCCTCCTGAGGCTTCATCAGTTCAGTTCAGTTCAGTTGCTCAGTCGTGTCCGACTCTGCGAGACCCCATGAACTGCAGCATGCCAGGCCTCCCTGTCCATCACCAACTGCTGGAGTTCACCCAAACCCATGTCCATTTAGTCAGTGATGCCATCTAACCATCTCATCCTCTGTCGTCCCCTTCTCCTCGTGCCTTCAATCTTTCCCATTAGGGTCTTTTCAAATGATTCAGCTCTCCGCATCAGGTGGCCAAAGTATTGGGAGTTTCAGCTTCAACATCAGTCCTTCCACGAACACCCAGGACTGATTTCCTTTAGGATGGACTGCTTGGATTTCCTTGCAGTCCAAGGGACTCTCAAGAGTCTTCACCACCATAGTTCAAAAGCATCAATTCTTCTGTGCTCAGCTTTCTTTATAGTCCAACTCTCACATCCATACATGACCACTGGAAAAACCATAGCCTTGACTAGATGGACCTTTGCGGACAAAGTAATGTCTCTACTTTTTAATATCCAGTCTAGGTTGATCATAACTTTTCTTCCAAGGAGTAAGCGTCTTTTAATTTCATGGCTGCAATCACCATCTGCAGTGATTTTGGAGCCCCCAAAAATAAGGTCAGCCAATGTTTCGACTGTTTCCCCATGTATTTGCCATGAAGTGATGGGACTGAATGCCATGATCTTAGTTTTCTGAATGTTGAGCTTTAAGCCAACTTTTTCACTCTCCTCTTTCACTTTCATCAAGAGGCTCTTTAGTTCTTCTTCACTTTCTGCCATTAGGCTTCATATTTATACAAATAAAGTGACTTTCCAGGGTAGATGAAATTGTTTAAGAGTATACAAAAATTAGAACTCCTCTTCTGGATCAGCCCAAGAAGACTCACAGATTTCAGTGGTGGTGATGGAGGAGGAGATAATTTTTATGCTGCTTGCTGAATGAAATGAGCAATTATGTGAAAGGTAAAGGTGTGTGCAGAGTATATTCAGTGACTTGTGAATAGTTTGGGGTAGAGATGTTTGGTGGGGCTAAGGTCGGAGAGTAAGCTAGGCAGGTAGCTTGGGCTACCGTGAAAGACCTTGCAATCTGGATTTTACTGTGTTGGTTATGAGAAACCAAATAAGATTTCAACCAGGGGTGTGCTATGACTAGACCTTTCCAACGAGTTAGCTGTTTGTATCAGGTGGCCACAGTAGTGGAGCTTCAGCATTAGACTTTCCAATGAGTATTCAGGGTTGCTTTAAGACTGGTTTGATTTCCTTGCTGTCCAAGGGACTCTCAAAAGTCTTCTCCAGCATCACAGTTTGAAAGCTGAAAGACCCTGGTTCTGGGAAAGATTGAAAGCAAAAGGAGAAGAGGGTGGTAGAGGATGAGATGGTTGCAAAGCAGCACTGACTCAGTGGACTTGAACTTGGGCAAACTTCGAGAGAAAGTGATAGACAGGGAGGCTGCAGTCCATGGGGTCACAAACAGTTGGATGTGACTTAGCTACTGAACAATAACAACAACATGACTAGACCTTAGTTCAGTGAGATAATTTTTTGTAGCTGTGTGAAGGATGCTTCAGAGTCTGAAAGTCGTGTATGGAAGCTATTAACAATAGCCCAGAAAGTGACAAAGTTTTAATATATTTTCCTTTTTATTTTTTTATAGAAAAAATAGTATACAGAAAAAACAAAGACAGTATAATAAGCAAATGCCAGAAGTAACAACATTTTGATGTTTTTCATTCCAATCTTTTTGCTCTTAGAGCTGAAGTTTTTCTGTATAATTAACATTCTGATTCCAATATGTATTTTCATGTATCAATTTTTCAAAAACGCATAATAAACATAGCTTTGATGGCTGCATAAGGTTCCACTATATAGAGTTTTAATAATTAAGCGCTCTCCTAATATGAGTGTTTAAAGTTAAACATGAGTTGAGCTAATCAGAATCCTTCTCTGGAATTTTTCAGACAAGCATTAAGAAAATCAAGTCATTCCCTCTCTGAGGGAAATTGGCAATATTTCCTGCTAAATGAAGTACTCTGTAGCAGTAAAATCCCTTTCTTCCTTTTAGGGAAAATAGGGGGAAATGTGAGGGGAGATGAGGTCCCTGCATGAACCAGTTAGCGGAAAAGCTGCTTCACCTTGTTAGTCCAGCTCCTCATTTTTGCTTCCTCAGTCCCCACATTCCCAAAGCCTTTGGTCCACAGGAATCAGCCCAGAGACTCAGCATTAAGTCCAAATTCCATGGCAGCTGGGGGTGGGAGCGGGGTGGGTGAAATGTGTTCTTGGTATCCCACAACACTTAAAGCCTTTTTCTAGAAAAATATGATTATTCATGGTGGCTAATCTTCGGGATTATACTTCAGTACAATTATGGGCTACAAGTATTGTTCCAGGAACCTCACTACCATGTATTTTTTTCTACGGAAAAAAATGTCCAAACAACCAACACACGCTTTTTTCAAGCCAAGACTTTGTAAGTTGTGACTAACTTTTCTTGTAAATTGAGAGTTAAATTCATTTCTAAGCTATGGCAGTATTTGACTTCAAGGACACACACAGACACAAATCTAGAACATTTAAAATAAAATTTTAGACACAGTCCAATCAACTTACCTATAAGGGAGCTTATTACGAAATCATGGGGAGAACGTCATGATTTATACATATTGTATATATGTCAATAAGCACATATATATATGATAATTACAATTTGTCCAAACAGCTTCTTTTTATATAGATAAAGCAAAGCAACAGAGAAGACAAAGCCTGAGTGCAGGAGAAGGAGGTAATAACTACCATTTTCATGAGTAGTACACTTCAGCTTTGACAATGAAAACAGTAGGTATTTCTTGAAGATTATTCAAAAGATAATGCTTGAAATGGGTTTTGTAAATCATTTATTATGATTGAAAGGGAGGAAAATGATAGGAGACAAATATTACAATTAAACATGTAACATTATTCTCTTGTAACCAATCATAATAACATACTTTGAATTTTTAAATGGCTATATAAAAGTAATTTCCCAGAAAATAAAATTTTCACATCATCAGTTACAGAAAATTGATTTCTTTCCATCAAAATATTTTATCTCTGCTCTATCAAAAATAAATGCCAAGTCTAGGGTACTACCATTTAAGCTGAGCCTTCACTATTCATTTAAATTAGAAGATTTTAGGGGGGGCTTACCACATGGTGAACTCACTACTGCCTGAGAATAAAGTCCTCATACATATGTAACAGCTCTGCCAAGCCTCTGGCTCACCGACTAATGATTATTAAATGGTTTTCTGGGAACTCAGAAACTCTACCGTATCCCAGCCAAAAGGTGCCTGAGCGTCATCCCAAACTGGTAACCAGTTTATCTCAAAAATTAATTTGCTTACACAGTGAGTGGCTGTGGCTCAAAAGATTAGGAGAACTAGTGAATGGCAATGTATTTCTATGGGTGGTTTCGACCTTTGTCATTATCAGTAAAGCACAATTCTTACTTGATCAGTGTATTTACTGGCTCTGATCTTTCTAAGGATGCTAACGTAGGATGGAACATTTTAAAAAGGCTTAGTGTGAGAACAGTACATTGCCACAGGGAGAAAGCAGCAAAAAAGAAAACAAGAAGGCTCACCAACAAATTAATTCAGCAGCTAACTTTTTCCCCCCAACTGGTTAAAAAAATACCATACAGAAAGTGATAAATATATGTCCAAAATATAAATAAAAAATATTCTACACATAAATAAAATTAAGTATACTCATGATTACTATTTCAATTAAACATTTTTACAATATAATTTTCATGTCTTATCACAGTTTCATTTTCATCATGAATAATAATAAGTACTTTATTTTGACACAAACTGGAATGTACTGACCATTTATGTAACCTAGTAAAGCAATAGGTTTCTAGACTCAACTATAATTTATCTCCTTTGAAGAAGAGTTACTTTCTCTTTTCTTTAAAAAAATATTTTGGGGAATTTATTTTCAAACTATAATTTAAAAGACTGTATGAAGCAAAGCTTTAAAATTTCTTTGTTTTCAAAGATATTATTATTTAACAAAGCAAGGTCAAGATGACCCAGCACCAATGGAATGAAATGTGGGCAATATTCCAGTGAACTTGGGTTATGTTGATAGCCAAGGAATGTCAGGAATCAATGTTTCATTTTAAGTTTTACACTCCAGTGATCTGAAAAGGTGACAGGGTATACTTTCTAAAACCACATTGGAGGTTCTGGTTACCTGCTGCTGCTGCTGCTAAGTAGCTTCAGTCGTGTCTGACTCTGTGCAACCCCATAGACGGCAGCCCACCAGGCTCCGCTGTCCCTGGGATTCAGTGCCTGCTTTTTCACATAGTGAATTCATAGAACTAAAAACTTACCCTTCACACCACCCAGCAGCTGTTTCTTAAAATGGATACTCTACTTCTTTCTAAATACCATATCATTAATTAAAAGCACATTTAATTATAGTACACAATTTTTTGGCAGTGAGCATGTCCAAATAGTCAACTGCTTTGCCAAACGAGAGTTTGGCAAAACTCCCTTGAATCTCCCTTTCTAAAGATTGCTAGAATATTTTTTTTTAAGAGAAAAAAAGCCTTGATGTGTCTGACGGCAAAGGTGATGGAAAAAAAGGCAAATTCTAACCCAATTAAGCTAAAAGAAAATCAGCATGTGGAAAAATTTGTTTAGGTTTTATGTGTGTGTGTGTTTAAGTTTTATTACAAGCATTTATTTGAATATTTATGAATCAAACAGAAGAGAGTAACTCCCATTATTTTTAAAAAATGGACTACTACTGTGTGGGTGTCATGCTGCCAGGATATAAATGAACTTATTTGGAGCTGATGCAGCCATTGCTTAGAAGACAGGGGGAGATGTTTAGGCCCCTGAGCTTTCAGAGCAAAGTGGGGCCTTTGGTTGGTCTGCTGCTTGCCAGAAGGGGCTGGCTTCCCATCATCCTGGCTTGGAAAGCCTGGGTCTGAGCTGAGAGCAGCGCTGGAGCAGAGAGGTGGTGAACCGCCTTTTGCTGGTAGAAGTTGTTTATGTAGCTGGCGATCAAAAGGGTGATTTCAAGAATCTAAAACAAGAAAAGTGGAATTGTTATCCTCTTGAGAAGTTCTCATCATTTTCCAAAGAGAGTGAAGGGTTGGCCGTGAGTGGTCTCATCTGCAAGTGCCCAGGCCACCAGAATTCCCTTTCAACCAGATCAAACAGTGGAGTACAGCTGACCCTTGAGCAACACAGGGCTCAGGGACCCTGACACTCTGAGGAGTCAGAAATCCGTGTGTGACTCTGCAGCGCCCCTCTGTAGCCATGGTTCCTCTGTGCCCATAGTTCCACACCCGTGGATTCCACTAACCTTGGATCATGTAGTATTTACAATCGAAAAAAAATCTATGTATAATGGACTTGTGCAGGTCATACCTGTGCTGTCCAAGAGTCAACTGTACTTACATGTTCAGCACCATCTATTTTTCCATTACTTAAACCAGCAGAAAGTGGTACTTAAAAAAAAAAAGTCAAATTTAGTGGCAATATCAGAAAATCTGACAATAGAACAATTCTGTCAGTTATCTTAAAGCCACACTTGTGAATACGTGAATAAGAAATTCAGTGTATTAATTAACTTTTTATTTAAACTGAAGTGTGCCATGATCTTCTGCACTTACTATCTGCCTTCACTGAAGTACAGATTCAATTAAGAAACATTATGCCATTTTTTAAAGCTTCAGATTCTAAAAAAGTAGTCTCTTTTAGTTGACAATTTTAACACAAAGTTTTAGAAAAATTAGTTTCTCATTCTTTTCCCTAAAATTGGAATCACATGTTAGAATGCAGCCCTTTTATTTATTGCCTTTACTTAGAGATATTAAAACTACATAGCTTGTTAAAATTGTAAAGAAACAAGTATGTCTTAATTTTAAAACCTCACTCTTCTCACTAATAAGTCCATTAAGTGAACTATTTCAAGTAAATAAGATAATGCATATAAAATACCTGACAATAACAGCTTATGCCAGGACCACTTATTTTGATCTTTCTGTATACCAGGCACTGAGCTAAAGATTTTATGTTTTGAAATTAATTAGTTAATTAAGTTTTGGCTGTGCTGGATCTTTATTGCTCTGTGGGCTTTGTCTAGTTGGGCCAAGTGAGGGCTAATCTCTGGTGGGGTTCGTGGGCTTCTTGTTGCCATGATTTCTCTTTTTGCGGAGCACGGGCTCTAGCTCAGTAGTCATGGAGCACAGGCTGAGTTGCCCCATAGCATGCGGAATCTTCCCAGACCAGGGATTGAACCCATGTCCCTGCATTGCAGGCAGACTCCCAACTACTGGACTACCAGGAAGGTCTGGGCTAAACACTTCCTTACTCCCTCACTTAATTCTTAATTCAGAAAAAAAAAAAGGAACATCATACCATTTTTTAATGAAGAAACCAAGGCTTAGGGAGAAGATGTAAGCCAAACTTTGGACCTATGATTGTATGATTAACAAGCAGTTTGTTTTCCCATCAAGAACTTAAATCTTCACACAATAAATATTTTAGTGTGAGAAAAACTAGCATAAAAAAGTTAGTATAAAGGCTTCTACTCACCTTGGGTTTTGCCATAGCAAAAATCAATTTCTCTGTTGGTTTCTCCTTTGAATGTGCATTGTTAATGACTACCATAAAATCATCTTGATAACCTCCAAAGGTCATTAGACTCTTGTATACATAGCTGACTATTAACCTCTTCAAAGAGAAGAAAAAAGTAAATATGTTATACACTATTTTCAAAGAAAGATGAAAGATGATTAATAATATATATCTCCATTAAGATGCTGATACAGATGGAAAACAACTGTAGATGGAAAATATTTGTAATTCCATCTAGTCAAGGCTATGGTTTTTCCTGTGGTCATGTATGGATGTGAGAGTTGGACTGTGAAGGCTGAGCGCTGAAGAATTGATGCTTTTGAACTGTGGTGTTGGAGAAGACTCTTGAGAGTCCCTTGGACTGCAAAGAGATCCAACCAGTCCATCTGAGGGAGATCAACCCTGGGATTTCTTTGGAAGGAATGATGCTAAAACTGAAACTCCAGTACTTTGGCCACCTCATGCGAAGAGTTGACTCATTGGAAACTCAATACTGGTGTATAATTTTTGTTGACTTTAAGTCATTGGTTTTATAATCTATCTTCAGATTATTTATTCAAGAACTAAAAGGCATTCAAGAAACATGCCATGCCATGCTAAGTCGCTTCAGTCATGTCCGGCTCTTTGTAACTCTATGGACTATAGCCTACCAGGCTCCTCTGTCCATGGTACCCTCCAGGCAAGAACACTGGAGTGGGTTGCCAATGCCCTCTTCTAGGGGATCTTCTCGACCCAGAGATCAAACCGGTGATGTCTCCTGTGGTTCCTGCATTGTAGGCAAATTCTTTACTGCTGAACCATGTGGAAGCCCATCAAGAAATATAAATGCCTTTGAAAGAGTTTCCAACAGTTATAAGGAGAAACAGTAACTAAAACACTAAAGGACAGTCTCATTTCCAAGAAATTCTCAGTGATTCTGACTATAGCCACAAGTAGGAGAGCCCACTACATATACCAGGTGAATTGAGCGATCCCTGTCCACCACGTTAAAAACGATTTTTTTAAAGTAATCTGATATATATATATATATAATATGATAGAAAATAAAGTGAATTTCAGATAAATGAATAAATAGAAATCACAGTTTGACTTTATAGTTAATCATGTAAATGACTCTAAAGATACTGTATATGTACAAGTGAATGCGTAAGTGATATTATGGGAAAGTATAGAAATTGTCACAGAAGTTTTAGTGAAACTGAACTTAAAATTCTGCTAACTAAAGTTTCTACCTTAATGTTATCTTCAAGAGATATCTTAATGTTATACCTTAATGTTATCTTCAAGAGATATGTTATCTTAATGTTATTTTACATAGGAAGCCACCTTCTGTACACTATAAATGAGTGGTCATTTTACAAATACAACCGTGACTGCAATTTAGTCATGGTATCTTAATATTTTTCTCATACACAATACATAGCCTGTCTAATCTTGTTTTAAAAGATGAAATTGTAATCACGGTTGTATTCATAAAATGATTTCATGATATAGTATTAGGAAGGATATTTTTCTGTGTATAAGAAAAATAAGACTAAGGTATCATTACCTTCTGTTTATGGAACACTGAGCAATGGAAATAGTTGACTCAATGCAAAACTTAAGGATTTAATCTTACCATGGAGTTGTATTCTAAGATGCTTAAACCATCCTCATGTACAGCCAGCCACATGAACGTACTTCCAAGGGATGATGGGGTTATGGGCTATGAAGAGGTAAAAATATACTCTATAATAGATGCTAAACAAAATTACAGAAATGTTTTAGTCTAAAAGCAGTACGACATTTCTAAGAACAACAGCAACAACATCTTATTATTAAAAATCTCACTTGAGAGTAGACAGTGTGGTATAATGGAAAGAATAGTGAATTAGGAGACCCAAATTTGGGTCTTGAATTTGGGTTCGAGACCCAAAACTGTTATTTATTAACATGTGTATCTGCACAGGCCACTTAATCTAACCCCAAGTAGGGTTTGTCTCTCCTTCCTCAGTGTCATGTTACTCTTAACCATCAGTGGTTTCCAGACCTATTGCAACACTGGTTGCAAGTTCCTGAAAGTGTGAGATAACTTATCTGAAACTATGGGCTTCTGTATCCCTAGAGCTCAGCTCTGTGTTTGGCAAACAAAATTCATTATTACTAAATAATACAAATGAGTGAGAGAGTAAATGAGTGGATGGATGAATGAACAAAGAGAAGAAAGCAGAGCTAAGGGGCTGTGTTCAGTCTACTGATTAAGCCTTCTGAGTGTTAAGAAATGATTTTGGCAGGGTAAACTGGAGCAGAAGGGAAATGACAGAGATGCCGATGGCTTTCCTGCTCTTTCCTCAGTGTCCTTTCATGGTTTTCTTTATATTGTTGGAAATTTCCTTATTTTCTTTTAAAAGCTGAATATACTAAACCTGGGGTTATGGTTATCACTTTATATTCTACTCAACTGGATAGCCTCCCCCTACCATTTCTTACTTTTGCAAGAAACAGCTTGGCACCAAAGAATGGCCACTTCCTGGCTACTGTCAAATAGATTCGCACACAATCAGCAGCACTGTGTCCTCGGAGGGCCATCCACCTGGTCGACAGTCGCTGGCAAAGCTGCCTAAAAAAAAAAAGAACAAAAACACAGAGTGTATCATCCTCCCAAGATAAAGCTCTCCTTGAGCCAATCCTAGATACCACTGGGAGACCTACCCAGGGGACGCTACCCAGACAAGACCTACCCAGGGGACGCTACTCAGGGGACATCTACCCAGGGGACGCTACCCAGGCGAGACCTACCCAGAGGAAGCTGCGGTTTAGTGGCACCCATCTTACCACTGTCCACCCCTTGTCCTTTGTGTAGCATCCTTTCACCAATTCCCCTATTTGTTAGTGTTCTCAGTATGACCTAGGTTCCCTGCTCCCCACTCCCTTCCGGTAAAAATTTAAAATCTGATAAGCTAACATCAAACCTTTGCATAATTAGGCTAGAATCTCATGGGAATTACTTTCATTTTTAAAGAAGTAAAAGAATTGGAGACTGAAGAATGAATCCCCAATGGTGGAATTTAGGTGCTACCACTCCTGGCTCGGAGAGATGCTGGGTACAGGGGAAACCTCTTAAATCATGAAGGCAACCACTTATTCTACAGGGACAACAGACTAATCACAAATGTTTCTATTTAAAAAAACTTCATGGTGAATTGGATTTGCCTCTATTTTTGAATCTATGCCTTTTCTTTATAAGTTTTCAAAAATCAAAACTCCAAATTAATAGAGTAGAATTAAAAATTTTTATTAAAAAACTTTGTGTAAGAAGATACTTTATTTTTATTCCAATTTGTTTATAATGGAATACCCTAAGAGGTAAAAAGTTTTTGGTAAATATTTCACAAAATTAAACCTAGTAGCCAATTTTTTCCTTTTATTTATTAGCAAGATTAATTTGGACAAGAATGAATAAGATCAAATGAAAAGAAGATCTTAAGGCATATTTTTTTCTTATTGAAAAAGTTTAAACCTAGCTACTAAAGTTTCCAGACACATCTCAAATAAAAACAACTATAACCTCTTGGTAGTCAATAGTATTTTTAAAAATCTTGAGTAAATCATTATGTATAATTTTTTTCATCTTCAAAATCTGTACAGAAAAATATCCCTGAAAAACTAGTGCACATCTGCCCTTTAAATAGTTCTTTACCTTAGCTGTTCTTCAGAAGAGTCATCTCTGTACCTTTTAGGGTAAAATTTCTCTATGACTTGTTTTAGAGTTTGATTAGCTTTGCACTGATTAGTAACATGACCTGCTGGAGTGGAAAAAGGTCTTTCAAAATCTCCAATCTCCACCTAATTGGAAACCCAAAAAGAGAAAATAGAGGATATTTTAAAAGAATTTTTAGAAGAAAATTAGTTTTATTTTTTCCTAAACACTGTAACATACAACATATAAATCTATTTGCCATGACTGTGTGATTATGGAATTTGTAATCATATAAAAATACTATTATCTAAATCTAAATTTCATTTGAAGTTTAATTATGAAACAAGTCTATAATTTAAGTATTCCATGTGAGCTTCCCTGGTGGCTCAGCTGGTAAAGAATCTGCCTGTAAAGCAGGAAACCCAGGTTTGATTCCTGGGTTGGGAAGATCCCCTGCAGAAAGAAATGGCAACTCACTCCAGTATTCTTGCCTGGGAAATCCCATAGACAGAGGAGCCTGAAGGGCTACAGTCCACAGAGTTGCAAAGAGTTGGGCACGACTGGTGACTAACATGATATAATATAGTTTCATTTCTACATTAATCATCCTAGGTTAAAATCTGACAGTACAGTATTTGCTCAAGGTCACTTAACTGTTGCCTGTAACAACACTAGATAATTTTTCATTTTAAAGGTACAATTTTGGTTGGTGATAATAAGGCAAAAATAGAAGTTAGAAATAAAAAATAGATATAAAGCTATGAAAAATCTTTTTAAAGTATTACTTGCACTTTTTAAGGGTCTCTACTGAATATAATGGGAGCAAGTACTACATTCTCATCACTTCTTAGATTTTCTCCATAAATGTGACTTGTATGGATGCCCTCAAACTATTGCTCAGTTTTTTTCTGGAAACAAAGCCATTCATTACCTTTTTTCCCTGAATGAAAGAATGTTCAATTCTTATTTCTATTAACAGACTATACAGATGCCACCCCTCTACCAACCCATCAAACCATCCATCCATCCATCCTTCCCTCTCTCCATCCACTCTCCCACCCATTCATTCATCCAAACCTGTACTGAGTTCTCATTATATGTCAGGCACTGTGCTAATTTATATGAGAAAGAAAAAAGTTGAGCACAGTTCCTGTCCTCAAAGAGTTTACTGTCTAGTAGAGGAGATGGAGGAATAAATATGTACTTGTGATAAACTGCGTTAGTGCTTTCTTTGTATATGGTACCAAAGAGGGTTCAATGAGCGAGATGGGGTGGGAGGCACATTGAACATCCACATGCTTACCTATAGCACAGCTCAGCAAGCAGATGGAGGATTCTATCATGACGGAGATGGTCCTACAGAAAGCACTGGTTTTCCATCTCAAAAGGAACATGCCTCTGAGATTCTGACTCCTGTGACTTCTCTTATCTAGTTCTTACTCTGACTAGCTACTGTCTAAATTCCTCAGCTGAGCTTTGCTCTTACAGTCAATTCTAATCATTTTCTAGGTTCCCTGTTCTTGGTTTGGCTTTGCTGTTCAACCTTTTCACTCCCATCTCCTATCTAATCAGTTGTTCTGTCGCTTAGTCCAGTCCAACTCTTTGCAACGCCATGGACTGCAGCACAACAGGTTTCCCTGTCATTCACCATCTTGTGAAGTAGTATCCTAATTTCCTCACATCAAATAAAAGCTATCCATCTGCTCTTCAAATACACTGAAATCCTGCCCCCAGAGCAAGCTTTTCATTGTCCCCACCTATCAGTAGACAGTACTCAGCACAGCTAGCTGTGAACCCTTAGACCAGGATTTAACCTCCAAGGATATGGCAGTTGTGCAAATAATAGTTACAAACACAGTAAGCTATTTAAGGCAACCCTGGCTGTTAGGAAACCCTGTAATGGAATATTCAAGTTCAAGGTCACTCTCTCTGGCCCCAGGCATACTGTATAGCACAGAATGATCACAATAAATATTTGGAGAATTAACTCCAAATATTTGGAGAGTCAACTTAGGTATTCCCCATACAGGGCTTCCTAGGTGGTATGAGTGGTAAAGAACTTGTCTGCCAGTGCAGGAGATATAAGAGACGTGAGTTCAATCCCTGGGTCAGGAAGATTCCTTGGAGGAGGGCATGGCAACCCACTCCAGTATTCTTCCTTGCCTGGAGAATTCCATGGACAGAGGAGCCTGGCAGGCTATAGTCCATGTGTGTGTATTAATTGCTCAGTTATGTCTGACTCTTGTAACCCCATGGACTCATCTGTCCATGGAATTCTCCAGACAAGAATATTGGAGGGGTTGCCATTTCCTCCTTGAAAGGAGAAGTCCGTGGTGTTGCACAAAGTGGGAAAAAACTTAGCAACCGAGCATGCGTGCTTTCCCCATATGCCTCACATCAACATGGCACATTACCAGACACCATATACAATTAGAACATCAGCTCCAAGAACTTTCTGATTAAGACAGAGGATATCAACAAGGACCTACTAATAGTCAAATTACAACAGAAATAACTTTATCTTCTACAGAGCTCAGATTTCCTTAGTATATTTCATTTATCTCCACAGAAACTACTCTGAAGAAGTGATCAGAGGTATTATTTACTTTTCCTTTTGTAGATGGAAAAATTATACTTTTTAGTTTGTAAAGCACTCAGAATTTTCTAGATGTATTGTTTTACCTTTCTACTCCTTTTAAAAATTCATTTAAAACATTAGAAGTATGTATCTCCAAAGAATGTGATAATTTTTCTTGGAGATAATTTTTTCTTTCTCCACAAAATTAAAAGTTAACAAATAAATTTTAGCAAAAATGAGAGTGATTTTAACAAAGCATCTGTGATGTTAGAGAATCAAAGCCTAGATAAGTAGATAATCAAAGCCCAGCACGTGATAAGAAATTACTCCTAATCCTATCACCAAGAAAATATATGACTTAGTTCTTTCCTCAGCTTTTTATCACTGCAAAAAGGGAATACTTAGTGTAGTATGAATGCTTTAAAGCCTGATGACCACAAAGTTACTATGAAAGTAAACTAAATTATCAACTATTCATGCATCCAAGAACATGGTGGAGAATGGACTGTGTGTAAAGTACTGTGCTAGATACAAAGATGAATAAGGAGAGCCTTTGCTTTCAGGAAGGCCATTGGGGTCAGGATAGTCATAGATACGTGCAAGGCATTACCGAAACCTTAAGAGGAACATTTAACCAATCCAGGAAGAATTCAAGAAGGGTTTCTGGTATGACTGACATCTAAGATAAAATGAAAGGATCAGCTGAAGTTAACAGATAGAGGCATGGGAGTAGAGGTATCTAAACAGAGGAGACAAACAAGTACAGCATAAGAGGAAACCATAAGTGAATCATATACAACTCAGGACCATAAAGTTCAAGACAGAGAGTATTAAGAGATGAGGTTGGCGAGGCAAGAAGAGTTTTGATCATGACAGTCCTTCCATGTAAACAAGGGAATGACACAGTGAGTCACGTTTTTTTTCTGTATCTCCATTCCAGTTACTGTATTATCAGTGCTGCCTGAAAACCACCATGGCACAGTTTTCAGGCCCAACCTTAGGAAAATGGCAGCTTCCACATATTGTCTCTTCTGGGACATTGCTCTTGTCACCCTACCACCATTCTGTGAGGAAGCACAAGCAGACACTTGAAGAGGGGACAAGCAGGTGTTCCAATTGATGTAGGTTCCAAATAACAGCCAGCATCGGCCACCAGATGTGCGAGTGAACAAACCTTTCAGATGATTCCAGCCCTAAGCTATAGAGTCACAACCAGTCTACAAGTTATGCCTACTGATCCCATATGAAGCAGAGACAAGCTGCCGTTACATATCCCTGCTCTAACTCATTTTGGGTCAAGTCTTGGAGTCATTTATTATGCAGCAATAGGCAACTAGAACTCTCTCTCTAGATTCTGCTTGGAGAATAAAAGTATGTGGGGGACCAGACCAGAGAAAAACACATTAGTTAGAAGCCTGATGCAGAAAAGTAGGCAGGATGTGATGATGTTCTGAACCACAGCAATGGCAGTCAGCATGGAGAGGAGGGGACAGGGTCCCAGAGACTCGGGGGAATGGAGAGGGAGGGCAGAGGTAGAGGTGATTCCTGGATTTGAAGCTTGCTTGGCAGATTGTGGAAAATTCTTAAAGAGAAGGGAATACCAGACCACCTGACCTGCCTCCTGAGAAATCTGTATGTAGGTCAAGAAGCAACAGTTAGAACTGGACATGGAACAACAGACTGGTTCCAAATTGGGATAGGAGTATGTCAGGCTGTATATTGTCACCCTGCTTATTTAACGTATATGCAGAGTACGTCATGTGAAATGCCAGGCTGGATGAAGCACAAGCTGGAATCAAGATTGCTGGGAGAAATATCAATAACCTCAGATACACAGATGACACCACCCTTATGGCAGAAAGCAAAGAAGAACTAAATAGCCTCTTGATGAAAGTGAAAGAGGAGAGTGAAAAAGTCGGCTTAAAACTCAACATTCAGAAAACTAAGATCATGGCATCCAGTTCCATCACTTCATGGCAAACAGATGGGAAAACAGTGAGAGACTTTATTTTTCTGGGCTTCAAAATCACTGCAGATGGTGACTGTAGCCATGAAATTAAAAGATGCTTGCTCCTTGGAAGAAAAGTTATGACCAACCTAGACAGCCTATCAAAAAGTTGAGACATTAGTTTGTGGACAAAACTCCATCTAGTCAAAAGCTATGGTTTTTTCAGTAGTCATGTATGGATGTGAGAGTTGGACTATAAAGAAAGCTGAGCACCAAAGAATTAATGCTTTTGAACTGTGGTATTGGAGAAGACTCTTGAGAGTCCCTTGGACTGCAGGGAGATCAATCCAGTCAATCCTAAAGGAAATCAGTCCTGAATATTCATTGGAAGGACTGATGGTGAAGCTGAAACTCCAATACTTTGGCCACCTGATGCAAAGAACTGACTCAATGGAAAAGACCCTGATGCTGGGAAAGATTGAAGGCAGGAGGAGATGGGGGTGACAGAGGATGAGATGGTTGGATGGCATCACCAACTCGATGGATATGAGTTTAAGCAAGTTCAGGGAGTTGGTGATAGACAGGGAAGCCTGGCGTGCTGCAATACACAGGGTTGCAAAGATCTGGACATGACCGAGCAAATGAACTGAACTGAACTGGCAGATGGAACAGAGGCAGCGTCACAGAGAAGATGCAAATGTGAAGAAAGAAAAAGGAAGACTATTAGCTCCTGATATGCTGAACTTAAGGAGCCCATGAAAGCAATATGAACTGAGAGAAAAGTTTGGGAGTCACGGGCATAGGTGGTGGATAAAATGAAGAGAATGACTAAGATGTCCTGAGATGGTAGGAGTGAGGAGACTGAGAACCCTGGGGAATCTAAGCCAACACCACATCATTTTCCCTTAATTAAAATGTGCAGAGACCCAGGTGGGGAAGGGACTGTGCATTGCCTTTCATGACCATTCTCTTATCTTTCTGAGTAATAAAAACCTTGAATTTTTTAACGCTCATTGCTGCCCAGCTGAGACCACATTTTCTAGTGTCTCTTGTAGGTTGGCAAGATCAGGTGACTTAAGTTTGACCAAAGAAACATAAATGGAAATGTTCTATATAACTGCTAGGAAGATTCTCAACAGCAGGAAGGCATGGCCTTCTTCAGTTCTTCCTCCATTCTGATGCCTGGAACACTGATGTAATGGCTGGAGCTCTGGCAGATCCCTGGGACCATGAAAATGACGGCAGAATGGAGGAGAGGACAAAGCACATGTCCCTGTTGACTGTAGACACACCAGAATGTCTGTCTCCCACTGGGGAGGGGACGATTTCTCCCCACTACCCATCTAGAGAACTTTAACTTGGTCTAATAATTAAACTGACACCAGACAGATTATCAGGAGAAATTAACCAACTGAATGCACAGAGGTCTCATAGATATGCTGTATGCATGCTAAGTCGTTTTAGTCATGTCTGACTCTTTGTGACCCTATGGACAGTAGCCCCCTTGGCTCCTCTGTCTATGAGATTCCCCAGGCAAGAATACTGGAGTCAGTTGCTATGTCCTCTTCTAGAGGATCTTCCCAACCCAGGGATCGAACCCATGTCTCTTACATCTCCTGCATTGGCAGGCACGTTCTTTACCCACTGAGCCACCAGGGAAGCCCGCTTATAGATACAAAACCCCTGAAATGACCAAAGCAAGCTATTTATGTATCATTTTTAGACAAAGAAACAATTATTTACCAAGGTATAACAAAACAAAGAGCCTTGTGTTTTGGGTAGAAGACTAGTGAAGTAGTAAGTTTTTTATACAGCTTTCTTAGCCTTGAATTCCCTAACTGCTGACAAGGATGCTTTCTATCCTCCTCCTAGAGGGAGGACACCTTCACATGGGAGATTTATTTTCAGCTTTTAGGGCAAAAGAGGGAGGTTAGAGTGTTTTTTAAGTATATATCATTTTTTTCCCACCAGTTGTTTCTAAAGTAACTTTAATGCAAAATAATTAACATGTCGCTGAGGCATATTTGGTGGCAGACTGCCCTGGGGCCCAACACTTTCTATGTGAGGGACAAATAATACCAATCTTTCTTTTTTTGATTGTCACTATTAATTTGCATGTACGGTTTATAGTCATCTTAATTTAATCTTAATTGACATAACAGGTAAATATCAATAGAAGAAAATGTTTTAGCTTTTTAAAAGAATCATCTTACTCGGTTACTGAACATTTTCAGCAAGGCATCCACAACCCCATAGCTCTACACTCAAAATCCTTTATTAAATGCAAAACCTAGTGGGATACTTTCAAGGCAATTAAGAAACTAGGTTATCTTTATGGTACATTGTCTCATTCTGCATCACTGCAATTGTCAGCAATGGGAGTCTAACTGTAATCATAATGCCTATAATTCTTAAGGTGTTAATCACAGCAAATTGAATTTAAAGAATTACGAAAGGTATATTGTTTTGTATGTTTAAGTCAGTGAAGAAATTAGTATTGTATCTTTACAAAATATTGCTCTACATAGCATGGAAGTTACCTGAGCTAAAAGAGCTGCCATTTCTAATGCCAGGTCCCTGTTCAGAGGAAAAAGTCCATTTACTATTTGATCATTTGTCTGATACATTAACAGCAACTTTTCTCTATCAGTCTCTCCTCGAACTTGCATTGAGAAATATAATCTGTAAAAAAAGAGGAAATTTTTTATTAAATGATATACTTACAAAAGAAGAAGGTAAAGAGAAATCCAGAGGATTGATATGGGGTTGTTCTAAAAATAGTTCTCTTAGTGATACAAACTTAGATCATTACGATCTGTTGATGACCCTATTTCTATTCTTTATAACATTTACCAGCAAACTGAGAAAAACTGCTCTGAAGCTGAGCTTGAGGGGTGCTTCTGTGCTATTTTTATGCCCTGAAATACCTTAGCTGCTACTGAGGAAGGACCTGATACCAGTGTGCTGTATAAACTCAATTTTAAAAACACTCATGATCTTTCCTACACACCTTGGACATAACAAGGAATAGGAAATGAAGGTTTCAATTAAAAATCAGTATCGAATGGTCAAACAGGGGCAGTTTTCTCTAGGAATCTAAAAGATAGTACGTCTATCTAAAAGTAATTGCACATTTAAATGTTTTGACTCTTCTTTGGTCACATTCTGATAAACAGCCCTAGGATCTCAAATATAGTTTACAGGCTATCATTATTACTTGTTGAAATAAGATCTGGCTTTTGTTTGCCTAGGTCTTCATCGATTCAGTGACCCTCTGTATTTAATCACTGCACTGTTTCTTTGTTCTTTTAAATTTTATTTATTTAAATAAATGCATCATGCCGAATCTTCTTTTGCACCATGCAGATCTTTCCTTGCGGCACGTGGAGTCTCTCTAGTTGTGGTGCGAGGGCCCCAGCTTAACTGCCCTGCGGCATGTGGGACCTTAGTTCCCCAACCAGGGATGGAACCTGTGTCCTCTGTATCACAAGGAAGATTCTTAACCACTGGACCACGAGGGAAGTCCTGTGCCACTTCTTTATATGAGGTTTCTAAGGCTCTGACTCTAGGCTACAGAGCAGGCAGAGAGCCCTGTAAACACTAAATGCTGCGACAGTGGGGCGGGTAAGCAGCACAGTGACACACCTTAATATTGTCATGACAACACCGTGGCAGGAAAAGAGAGACTGAGATCCAACATTTGTCAGGTGTGTGCTCAATTAACTATAACTGGATTTCCAGCCTTTTCCCCCCATCCACTTGAAGGAGAGGACACACTATCATCAGTTACAAAATTTCTCATGGTAATTATCTCAAATAGCAAGAAATGAGAGGGCAGCAGGTCTCTGATCTAGCTCAGGGGAAGCATGGGGGGTATACTTTGAAAAGCACTTCTTCCCCATCGTTCTGATAATTCTTTCTGTTCACGTCAGCGTAAGAATCACTGGCCTGGGCCATCATTCAGAGTGGTTTCTTGAAAAAATAATTATCTGTGTCTGCATGATGGCAAACTGTTAACTGGTAGAAGAACATGGTTGGGTAAGAGAAATATATTCTAAATTCAAAATGATGTCAGCAAAGGGATATAGAACAAAAAGAATAAAATTTAAGAAAAGCCCTCCTTTTCTGGCATGTGAACATTTGTGCACTTAGCATATTTTCTTCACTTGAAATTAAGAACTATGTCTTATTCATAACTATCATGCATGAGGGTTTATTTAGCTAAGTGTAGCCACTGGAAGCTCTATACAGTCAGCAAAAACAAAACTGGGAGCTGACTGTGGCTCAGATTGTGAACTCCTTATTGCCAAATTCAGACTTAAATTGAAGAAAGTAGGGAAAACCACTAGACCATTCAGGTATGACCTAAATTAATTCCCTTATGATTATACAGTGGAAGTGAGAAATAGATTTAAGGGTCTAGATCTGATAGATAGAGTGGCTGATTAACTATGGAAGGAGGTTCGTGACACTGTACAGGAGACAGGGATCAAGACTATCCCCATGGAAAAGAAATGCAAAAAAGCAAAATGGCTGTCTGGAGAGGCCTTACAAATAGCTATGAAAAGAAGAGAAGTGAAAAGCGAAGGAGAAAAGGACAGATAGACCCATTTGAATGCAGAGTTCTAAAGAACAGCAAGGAGAGATAAGAAAGCCTTCCTCAGCGATCAACGCAAAGAAATAGAGGAAAGCAACAGAATGGGAAAGACTAGAGATCTCTTCAAGAAAATTAGAGACACCAAGGGAACATTTCATGGAAAGATGGGCTCGATGAAGGACAGAAATGGTATGCACCTAACAGAAGCAGAAGATATTAAGAAGAGGTGGCAGGAATACACAGAAGAACTGTACAAAAAAGATCTTCACAACCCAGATAATCATGATGGCGTGATCACTCACCTAGAGCCAGACATCCTGAATGTGAAGTCAAGTGGGCCTAAGAAAGCATCACTATGAACAAAGCTAGTGGAGGTGACGGAATTCCAGTTGAGCTATTTCAAATCCTGAAAGATGATGCTGTGAAAGTGCTGCACTCAATATGCCAGCAAACTTGGAAAACTCAGCAGTGGCCACAGGACTGGAAAAGGTCAGTTTTCATTCCAATCCCAAAGAAAGGCAATGCCAAAGAATGCTCAAATTACCGCACAATTGCACTCATCTCACATGCTAGTAAAGTAATGCTCAAAATTCTCCAAGCCAGGCTTCAGCAATACGTGAACCATGAACTTCCAGATGTTCAAGCTGGTTTTAGAAAAGGCAGAGGAACCAGAGATCAAATTGCCAACATCTGCTGGATCATGGAAAAAGCAAGAGAGTTCCAGAAAAACATCTATTTCTGCTTTATTGACTATGCAAAAGCCTTTGACTGTGTGGATCACAGTAAACTGTGGAAAATTCTGAAAGAGATAGGAATACCAGACCACCTGACCTGCCTCTTGAGAAACCTATATGCAGGTCAGGAAGCAACAGTTAGAACTGGACATGGAACAACAGACTGGTTCCAAAAAGGAAAAGGAGTATGTCAAGGCTGTATATTGNCTATGCCAAAGCCTTTGACTGTGCAGATCACAATACACTGTGGACAATTCTGAAAGAGATGGGAATACCAGACCACCTGACCTGCCTCTTGAGAAACCTATATGCAGGTCAGGAAGCAACAGTTCGAACTGGACATGGAACAACAGACTGTTTCCAAGTAGGAAAAGGAGTACATCAAGGCTGTATATAAATCAACTATACATCAATTAAATATATATGTATATTTCTCCATGAAACATGATCAGAAAGTAACCCATTAATATGAGATAAGGTTCTTTGCATCATGAGAAAGTATCAGTCATAGTCTAAAAGGGGCCAGAACAGGCATAAACAGCTCCCCTTCTGGACCAAAGAGTTACCTTACTCTGCTGACCTGCTCAGCTTTGGAAATGTACTGATCATCCTCCACTGTCATCCATATTACTTTATAACTTTTCTAGCTTTTTAAAAATCTTTATTTTTCAATTCTAGTTCTTGCATTCTGAGTCTCTCATCCACTCAAGACTAAAGGTTCAGGAACCTTTACAAGGAGTAAGTTGGTTAGAGAATACTAGTCTGACCTGGGCAGCCAGGGAGGTTTGAAACAAAGTATTTGCTTAATTGAGGGGCAGATGCAGGCAAGCAAAGCCAGAGAGAAGCAAAGGTCTAGAAACAGGGTATGTTGGATCTCGCAAGGAAGGGCAGATTCAACAAAGGACGTTTCCAGGAGACTGCATATTTGTGGCTTTCTGTTACTCCACACGGCCACTTCCTTGTTCCCTTGTAGAGCACAAGGTCTTTAGGTCAGGGAAGAGGAAAGAAAGGAGTAAGAAAGGAAGAATTTAGAAAAGCACAGGTGGGAGTAAGAAGTAGACTGCAGTGTTCCAAGCACTGGCCATAGCGTATGTGACTTTGACCTTGGCTGGAGATGGCAAAGGGCCCCTCATTAAGGAAGAAGTAGGAGAGAGAAAGGGGGTGAACTCTTGAAAAAAACCAGACTGTTGGGGGTTGGGGGAAGTGAGGATAACAGGGCACAGACACTGAGGTTAAAAGCTACATATTAAATTATTCTGAGGAGGGCAAAACCCCTTGGATCGAAACTTCAGAACTAGACTACTAGTTCTGTGATTTGGGCACACTACCTAACTTTTTTTTTTTTTTTTTTTGGTGCACTGGGTCTTCACTGCAGCGTTCAGTCTTCTCTAGTTGCTGCTCACAGGCTTTAGAGCATGGGCCCAGGAGTTGAGGTACATGGATTTAACTGCCCAACAATATGTGAGATCTTAGTTCCCCGACCACAGACTGAACCTGCGTCCCCTGCATTGGAAGTCAGATTCTTAACCACAGGACCAGCAAGCAACTCCCAAGTTACATAACTTCTATACCTATTTTCTCATCCAAAAATAGTTACTGATACCCTGCATCATAAGACTTTTATGAAATTAATGTAAAGCACTGCTGCTGCTGCTGCTAAGTCACTTCAGTTGTGTCCAACTCTGTGCAACTCCATAGACAGCAGCCCACACAGCAAGCAACTCCCAAGTTACATAACTTCTATACCTATTTTCTCATCCAAAAATAGTTACTGATACCCTGCATCATAAGACTTTTATGAAATTAATGTAAAGCACTGCTGCTGCTGCTGCTAAGTCACTTCAGTTGTGTCCAACTCTGTGCAACTCCATAGACAGCAGCCCACCAGGCTCCTCTGTCCCTGGGATTCTCCAGGCAAGAATACTGGAGTGGGTTGCCATTTCCTTCTCCAAATGTAAAGCACTGGTACCTAACAAATGCTCAAGTATTTATTATTAATGCTCATGTAATTATTATTTAAATCATTTAGGTGAGGAGGCTATTTTGGTGCAGGTAAACCAAATTTTGAACTCTAAGTGTGAAGTCTGTCGCTTCTTATAGCAAATCTTGGAATTCACTCATGGAAAAACTGTGAGAGATGCAAGCAAGCAGATCTGAATTGTTGCCATGTCAACTGAACATAAAATCTTATGTCCCTGAGGTCCCCCAGCACACTGGAGAGCTCAGCTCTCAATACCTGAGGCTCTTCAGAGCACTTTAAAAAGTGATTTACAAATATTTTGGTTTATTCTGGGGCTTCACCAGTGGCTCAGAAGTAGAGAATCCGCCTGCAATGCAAGAGCTGCAGAAGACATAGGTTTGCTCCCTGGGTCAGGAAGATCCCCCGGGAGTAGGAAATAGCAACCCACCCAAGTATTCTTGCTTGGAAATTTTCATGGACAGGAAGAGCCTGGGGGGCTGCAATCCATGGGGTCACAAAGAGTCAGACATGACTGAGCACTTGCAAGCACTACAGATATTTTGGTTCATTTTGATTCATGTTCTATTTAGTCAAATGAATTTCTTTTTAAAATTTTTTGTATACTGTAAGTTTCTAGCACTTAATTAGCACTCTGTGGAAAGAAGTGCTTAATGGCTAACGTAATTTTGAAGTGAAGTGAAGTGAAAGTCGCTCAGTCATGTTCAACTCTTTGCAACCCCGTGGACTATACAGTCCATGGAATTCTCCAGGCCAGAGTACTGGAGTGGGTAGCCATTCTCTTCTCTAGGGGATATTCCCAACCCAGGGACTGAACCTAGGTCTCCCGCACTTCAGGCAGATTCTTTACCAGCTGAGCTACGAGAGAGGCCAAAACCCAAATTTTTCCAGTTGTGAGCAAATTCAAAGGCCTATCACATAATGATATGCTATCTACCAGCATAAAATACTGCAATTCTAAGTAAGGATAATATTTAGAAATAAACGACCATAACGCCCCACAATAACTCAAGAATCAGGCATGACTGACCCAGACTTTATCCTGCAGGTGATTCAGGTTTTGGCATAAAACAACTTGCTTTGTTGTTTTTTTGTTCC